>JAJOOO010033237.1:0-13964 GCA_029582685.1 Solanum piurae
ATATAACGACTATCGAGTTAAATATTTGCTATTGACAATATTCTTCCATATTCTCTGTGGGATCGACCCCGACTCATAGTTGGGTAAATATATTGCATACGATCATTTATATTTCTTTTCAAGAAGTATATTTGAACGTTATCACCTGAGAGAAACAAAAACAAAAGAAAAAATGTAAAATTAGGAAATATTTGACTAAAGTGCAATAATGTAGTTAAACTTAATCTAAAAGCCTTATTCCCCGGCAGCAGAGCCAAAATTTGATACACTCAAATTACACCTCCTTAAAGAAATGTAAGCGAACGTTATCATGTAAAGAACCCAACTTGTAGGTTGGGGTCGATCCCACGAGGAATATGGTTTAGACTTAAATTCAACTCACGATTATATTTGTTTAGTTAATGTATTTCCGAAACAAATAAGTAAAGGGGGGAAATTTGTGAAACAAATGCTGAAAATTAGGTGAGTAATCAAAGTGCAAGATTCAAAATTTTGTTGTTTATCAAGATGAGAGAGAAACTAGGGAGTACGTGTTCCCCATAAGCTCATAACTCCATAATCCTAGTAATAGTAATCCTTTCCTAGTGTATTACATGCAAAGTAATAGGTTAGTATCTCTATATCCTTGGTTCGGCATTTAGATAATTTCACCCCGCACCTTGGTCTGGCTACGTGTGTATAATTTACTAACCCTTACCTTTACCTCACATTAGACATCACATCGATGTATGACTTAGTTTTCACCCTCGCACCAATAGACATAAGACTATTAGATAGTATCACACTAAATCTAAGTTGATAATTCTTTTCTCGTTAATTACCTCATTGGTCCGGCAGGTAGTAACTAGGCGAGTTCTAACGCGTGTACTCATTAAAAACATTTCTAACCGAAAGAATTATCAATGCATGCAACAACACTATTCTAGAATTACTTAGTTACTATTCATACTTTGTTAATCGTTCGTGGTTCCCACAACCCTAGTTGTGGATTTAGTTACCCATAATAGCAAGAACACAATTCATATTTTTAGATGAAGAAATTATGAACTTACGTAATGAGAAGAATAAACCCAAAATCTCAACTTGAATTGCAAAGTCAAATCGTCAAAACGTGCTTAGGAAATTAAGAATTGCTAAAGTTGCAAGTTAATCTCCAAAGTCAAAATACTAGAACAAAGTAATAATGTCTACCTCCCAAAAGCGAGGTTTACATGCCCTATTTATAGGAAAACAAGTCCCAACTAAGAAGGAAACAAAATAAGGAAATAAAGTTTCTGGACGCGGTTTCGATCTACGACACTGACCTACGAATTGTGGACTGACCTACGATCCGTAGGTCCCTTTCGTGACTCGGGACTTAGGCATTTTTCCAACTTCAAAAATCTCCACTTCTCAGCCACAATCGACGGATCAACAGTACGGACCGTGATTCAATCGACGGTCCATGGATCCTCCTCCGTAGCTCCATACTTAGAATCTTGAAAATTAGGTACTGGAACCCTTTCTCCAAAGCATTTGGCGGACTTGCAGGATGGCTCGAGGTCAACCTATGGTCCTTCGTTTGAGTTCGTGGTTCCACACTTGGTCAAGAATTCCCTGATTTCTTCTTCATGCATTGCCTGCCCATCTATGATCACTACCTATGGAATGTGAATCGACCTACGGTCCGTTGATCGCTTTCGTTGATGCCTTCTTCTGCACAATCTTCAGTTGTGTCTCTCAACTCCCACGTCTGAACTTATTTCTTGCAAACATGATAAAAACTCATTAATACCAATACAAAATGGCCTTAGACACACACAACTTTTAAGTGAAATGTATTAAAAATACCGTAAACCCATGATATATCAGAATGTAAGAGTCAAGAAGTACCCGAGGGCTCAAATAAACTGGAGAACTGCTCCCGCATCTCCCACTTAGTCTCCCAGGTAGCCTTCTCTACTGGACGATGCCTCTAATAAACCTTCAACACAGGAATGGCTCTAGACCTCAACTACCTCACATCTCAGGCCAAAATAGCAATTGTCTGGTCGATATAGGTCAGACAATCATCCATCTCAATGACATCATACTGGAGCACATGAGACTCATCTGGAACATACCGGCGCATCATTGAAACATGGAAAACTAGGTGAATAGCTAAGAATGTTGGGGTAAACCTAATTCATAGGCCAGATCACCAATAGTCCTGCAAATTTCAAAAGGCCCAATGTACCTGGGGCAAAGCTTACCCCACCTCCCAAATCTCATAACACCCTTCATGGGTGATACTGGGAGGAATACCCGATCACCACCGAAAAATCTTACAATCGACGCCTGCGATCCACAGAACTTTGATGTCTACTTTGAGCCTTCCAGAGACTATCATGAATTAACTTCACATGAATTAAGGCCTCCTGAAACAAGTTTGTATCACGTGGTCTAGGCTTCGTAGACTCAAACCAACCAACTGGAGTGCCACAACGCCTACTGTACAAGGCCTCAAACAGGGCCATCTAAATGCTAGAATGGTAGTTGTTGTTGTACGCAAACTCCGCCAAGGGCAAGAACTGGTCCCACTGACCTCCAAAGTCCATAACAAAGGCCTGCAACATATCCTCAAGAACCTGAATAGTACGCTCCGACTGGCCATCAGTCTGAGCATGAAATGTTGTGCTAAGATCGACACGGATGCCCAACTCCTCCTGAAGGACCCTCTAAAAGCTGGAAGTGAATTCTGAACCCTGGTCTAAAATGATAGAAATAGGCACACCATGAAGACAGACTACCTCACGAATGTAGATACGAGCTAACCTCTCAGCACCGAATGAAGTATGAACTGGAAGGAAGTGTGTTGACTTGGTCAATCGATCCACGATGACCCAAATATTGTCAACACCACTAGAAGTCAAAGGAAAACCCACCATGAAATCCATGGTGATGCGCTCCCACTTCCACTCATGAATAGGTAATCTCTGCAACTCACCACCAGACCTCAAATGCTCGGACTTCACCTGTTAGAAACACAAGCAACGAGACACATAGTTTGAGATGTCCCTCCTCATACCGCTGCACCAATAATGGTGCCTCAAGTCACGATAAATTTTATTGGTGCCCAGATGGATAGAATACCTAGAATCATGGGCCTCGCTAAGGATCAACTGAATAAATCCCCAACTCTTAAAACACACAACCGACCGGCAAACCTTAAACCCCCATTTGAACCTAAAGTAGCCTGACCTGCATCGCCATCCAAGACTCTATATCTAAGTGCCACCAGAGACTCATCTTCGAACTGACGACTGTGGAGATAATCAAGAAGGGATGAATGAACTTCCACATAAGCTAACACCCGATTGCAATCTGAAACATCAAGTATGATTATGTGATTGGCTAGGGACTAAATGTCCAAAGCCAAAGGTCACTCCGAAATAGAAAGGATGGTTACACTACCCATACTTCCCGCCTTCCGACTCAAGGCGTCCGCTACTACATTTGCCTTACCTGGATGGTAAAGAATAAATAGATCATAGTCCTTCAAGATCTCAATCCAACGGCGTTGCCTCGAATTAAGATCCCTCTAGTTCATAATGTATTGAAGGCTCCTATGATCAATGTAGATCTTGAATGAACATCATATAGGTAATGCCTCTAGATCTTAAGTACGAAAACTACCGCCGCCAACTCCAAGTCATGAGTGGGGTAGTTGCGCTCATGCAACTTAAGTTGCCTTGACGCATAAGCAATAACCCTCCTCTGCTGCATAAAAACACAACCCAAACCAATGTCGGATGTGTCACAATATACCATGAAGCCCTCGTCCTCAGCTGGAAGAGTCAATATAGGAGCGGTGGCAAGAAACTCCTTAAGCCTCAAAAAGCTCCTCTCGCACTCCTATGACCACACAAAGGGAACATCCTGGCGAGTCAACCGAGTTAATGGTGCTGCTATAGTGTAGAAACCCTCGACAAAATGCCTATAATACCCTGCCAATGTGATGAAGCTTCGAATCTCAGTCACAGAACTGGGCCTTGCCCAACCACGAAAAGCCTCAATCTTTTCCGGATCCACGATAATGCCTTTCTTGGACATCATGTGCCCCAATAATGCTACGGACTGAAGCAAAAACTCGCACTTTAAGAACTTGGCATACAACCGATAATATCTCCAAGTCTGGAGCACTAGCCTCAAATGCTTCTCATGCTTACTATGGATCTGTGAGTATACCAAGATATCATCAATGAAGACGATGACGAAGTAGTCCAGATAAGACCTTAATACACGAGTCATCAAATCCATGAAGGCTGCAGGGGCATTAGTCAACCCAAAAGACTTGTTCAGGAATTCAAAATGGCCATAACGAGTCTTCAATGTTGTCTTAGTGATGTCCCCTCCACTAATCTTCAACTGGTGGTAGACGGATTTCAAGTCAATCTTAGAAAATACTGTGGCTCCCTGAAGCTGGTCGAATAGATCATCAATACAAGGCATAGGATAACGGTTCTTCACCACCGCCTTATTCAATTGCCTATAATCAATACACATCCGCATAGTATTGTCTTTTTTCTTCACAAACAGGTCTGAGCACTCCAAGGAGATACACTAGGCCGAATGAATCCTCTACTCAAGAGATCCTGAAGCTCAACACTAAGCTCTTTTACCTATATGAGGGCTATACGGTATGATGGGATGGAAATAGGATGAGTACCCAACTCTAAATCAATGGAAAAATCAATATCCCGCTCCAGGGGTAGCCTAGAAAGGTCGGCAAGGAACACATCTAAGAGCTTTCAGACCAAAGGCACTGAATCAACTGTAGGGCCCTCCCTACTAACATATCTAACATAAGCCAAATATGCCAAACACCTGCCAGCCACTAGCCTCTGAGAATGTAATAAGAAATCACCTCAACAGGCGTGCAACTACGAGAAACATGCCACACCACCGAAAGAATACAAGGCATGACTAAAGTAACAGTCTTGGTTTAGAAATAAAGGACCGCTCGATGAGGGGATAACCAGCCCATGCCCAAGATCAAATCAAAATCCACTATACTAAGCACAATAAGATCCACTCGGGTATCCTATCCTGGAATAGCCACCACATAGGTTCTACAAACCTGATCCATTACTAAAGAATACCCTACTTGGTCGAAACAAGTAAGATTCCGTGAAACCAACTAGACAACAATGCACGAAAATGATATAAAATAGGAAAACCCCCTAAGTACATCTTGTAGCCTCCCAAAGATAAATCACCGATGTCTCCACGCTGATTCTCAGGACACTACTATATGTTAGCTCTGTAAAGTGTGACCGACAAACCTAGGGCTTTTATACCAACTTTTTCACTGGCCCGATTTCTCGAGCCATGATGGCGCCTACCAACCCGCTAATAGGCAAGCCAAATCCGTCCTAAAACTTGAGAGTAATGGGATAGAGGGGGAACAATCCTCAACTAAGCAAATCATAAATAAACAGAACACATAAGAGAAAGGTGGAAGCGAACCCAAAACTATTTATACAAAAGATACCTCCCAGAACCTGAAAGTCACATGTACAGAACTACTAAAAGAGTACAAGTCCCAAAAGTGGACCACATAAACAACACTGCCTCTAAAAGTAAAATGCAAGTCAAAATGTAAATACAGAATTGATACATGAAAATCCCACAACGCCATGTGCTCACCCTCATCCCCAGAACAGACTGCTGCAGTCTCGACCCCAATGCTGATAGCTGGTGCTCGGACCTGTATCCCGAAAACAGATGCAGACGGTACCAGAAGTACCAAAGCAAAAAGTACCAAGTAGGCATCATAAGCCGATTGAGCAAGAAAGGTAAAAACAGAAGGAAAAGATAGAATCAAACATGAACAGAGGTCAACAGAAATAAGAGCAGAACAATAAGAGAGCTAATATACAGATATTTAACCTAAACCCATCTAGGCCTCCCATAAGACCCGCTAGGTACACTCAAGCACAAACAAAGAAGAACTCGAAGGGACTCTCAAAAGCCCGATAGGTACATAGAAAAGCCACAACTACTGAACCCAAAGAAAACCCAACAACACCAACCCGGTCAACAAGTCTGACTTCCACATCGGGCCACCCATCCCGCCAATAACTCTAGGGAATTATCCAGCCAAGCGAGTGTTGCGCGAAGGTATATCAATCCCCTCCAAAACCCCTAATCACACTCCCCAATAGGCTAACACTCTGGGACCCTGCCCGAGCCAGCCAAGTGTTCAATCTAACACTCCTGGGCCCTGCCCTAGCCAGACAGACTGCATGGGCATGTCAACTCTGAAGAGGACCTCAAGTAACTTATATACAACTTCCCAGCCAGCGAATCACCCCAGAGGTCCTACCCAATGCTAGCCAGGTGAGTCAACCATCACTCTCGGAGGCCTGCCCATTGACATCAAAGTGTGCAGGTAAATCCAACTCCGTAGAGGATCTCAAATTCAAAGATATCATGAATCGACGTTCACTACCCACTACCTTACACAAGAATCGACCGCGAAACACCCAAACAAAGAAAACACTACGCCTCTGATAACACATCGGCATCACAGAAAATGGGATAGAAGACATAAGGATCACAAGCAATAAAAATCCTAAAACTAGGATCAACTATCAGACACCCAAGTCTACTCTTCCGGTCTAAAAGGACGTAGTCCATCGGAATCAACATCGGATACATACCAAAGTGAACCAGGTGCATGTGTCTAAGGCAACACTAGTGTATCCTAGACTAAGACCAAAGATAAATTCCAACATAAATAAATAGCCAGCTAGATACTACGCATGCAATGAAAAATAAACAACCCAACCAGTAATTCTCAAAAAACCACAAATAAATAACCCCACGGACAGCATGGTACTAACCCCAAAAATGCCCAAATATCAACCACACAACATGGTTTCTGAGAAGAAGAGAAGAAATATTAGAAGCCTACCCTAGATTCACATAATTCAGCATGCAATTACACAACCAACGCAAACCCAAACACACCGGACTTCGAATCACCCAAAGTGGAGCTCTAGAACTCGAGATATAGAAGTTTCAAAATGAGGCTGAATCTAATTTTTCGCTATATAAATAGAAGCAGTTCTGGTAGCTAGAAGCTAAATATGCTCACCAAAAGACTAAATTCCAGTCGCTAAAGGTCTGCACCATATTTTGCTATATATATATTTTTTTAAAAGTGTCCGAACGGACCCTCAGAATTTGTTCGGGACTCGATTAAAGTAAATCATGTATGCTATCCAATAAATTCGACATTCCAGACTCAATGGCGCAGTCAAAATTTGCATAAGCGGTCATTTCGACAAAAAGTAGGCCCCACACCCAAATGCAATTTTTAGCCAATATCCATAACATGCTTCGAAATAAGACGGGAAGCCCTGGGAAGCGCACGAAGGGTCGTTCTAGACCCAACTCGGAATTCTAGAACTAACCATGCTGACGGAATTCTCATTCGAGCGTGTTTACCAAGAATGTTGACCAAAGTGAAGCTTAAGCCAAAATTCAAAGGTAAAAACACCAAATGACCCCAAAGTCACACCAAAAGCCTGCAGACTCATGTAAACCATGCCACTAGGCTAATTTGGCTGCTTCAGAGCTGAAGCAATTGTCAAAATTCCCATTTGAGGTTATTTACATAAAGTTATGACTAAAATCAACTTTTTAAGTTTCAAAAGCTCCAAAACAGGAAAAAGGGAATAAAGCCCAAATGAACGACAAGGTGACCGAATAGTCAGTGCTAGTGAGTCATAAATGACTTGTGGTTGCTACACGAATGCTCTATAAGATGTAAAGAAGGCATAAACATAGAAATGACTTGGAGGGTCATATAGTGGACTAACGGTCCTGGCGAATCCTTGGCGTGCCGCGCCAGCCCTGCATTTATTGGGGCTGGTTTGTGGTGCACTGCACGCGCAGGGAGCCAACCCTCCGTGCTCATCAGAGGTACGCCGCCCCAACAAATTTCTAGAATGTTCCGACGAATATTTCTTCTCAAATTTTGGTCCTAATTCACCTAGAATCAATTGATTTCTTCCAAACTCTCTTAGATTCATTAACCCAACACAAGTATAAAAAAATCCACTAAAATTTCCTCATGAACAACACTCATTCGCAAGGTCCTCTCCTCAAGAACTCAATAAAACCCCATTATCAAAGAATGAACCACAAAACCTCAAAGAACTCAATATACTCAATTACATGGATTATTTTGAAATTGGAAACTCATGATTGGCATGAGGGTGAACAAACCCATCAGCATAAAAACTTACATACCTTGAAAGAACTAAGTTCCTGGTGATTTCCCCAAAATCTTGAAGAATTTCTTAAAACTTCCTCTTTTCTCCTCTTGAACTTTGCCCTAGTTTCTTGAACGCTTTAGACTTGAGTGAAAACTGATTTTAATCAGCTTTGACCCCTAATTTTGAAAACAAAACGTGTATGCCTAGTGGGGTAAGGAAAAAACCAAAATGGCCCTCCTTAATTCAGATGAATTTCTTTAATTGAGCAGGCTGTACTCAAATGGGCACATCTCTCTCATCCGAACTCAAAATTTAGCAAACTCAACGGCGTTGTAAAAAGGACTCAACAACCTTTGATTTGATATCTCATGGGCCACATAACTCATCATGTGCATAAAGTTATGGGCGTTTGATGATGACCCAAAACTCACAATTTAAGAATAACATTTATTAATCTCGAATTGGCTATTTCTAATTTATTACTTGATAAATTTTGCTATTTCTAGGACCGAGGTGTTACAATATCTCCTCCTTGGGAACATTCATCCCCGAATGAGATCATTCTAAATAGAACTACGGGTAGAAACATCTATCACCCAACATGCAATCTAACACATTATAACATATCAATTTAAGAAGTGTTTTACAAAAAGTCATAACCTTGGTCTTGAATTTCACCGGATGTAACTATATGTGGGTATCTATTCTTTATATCCTCCTCAGCCTCCCAAGTAGCTTCTTCAACAAACTGGTTTCTCCATAAAACTTTAACTAATGCAACTTCCTTGGTTCTCAACTTGCGAACCTGACGATCAAGAATCTGAACGGGTAATTCCTCATAAAATATAATGTCCTTAATAATAATATTATCAGTAGGCATGATAAGTGAAGGATCTCCCATACACTTCCTTAACATGGAAACGTGGAATACCAGATGGATTGCTGCTAACTCAGGCAGTAGCTCCAACTCATAAGCTACAATGCCAATCCTCCTGGATATCCTATAAGGGCCAGTATATCGGGGACTAAGTTTCCCCTTCTAGCCAAATATCATAACACCCTTCATAGGTGAAACTTTCAAGTAAACCCAATCATCCACCTCATACTCCAAGTATCTTCTCCTAACATCTGTATATGATTTCTGATGACTTTGCATTGTTTTCAATTGTTCTTAAATGATCTTCACTTTCTCCATAGCTTGATGAACCAAGTCTGGTCCTATCAACCCAGCTTCACCAACTTCAAACCATCTGCTAGGAGATCCAAATTTTCTCCCATAAATAGCCTCATAAGAAGCCATGTGGATGCTAGAGTGATAATTGTTGTTGTAAGAAAACTCTATGAGCGGTAAATGATCATTCTAATTTCCTTTGAAATTGATCATACAAGCCCTCAACATATACTCTAAAGTCTAGATTGTATGCTCTACTGGACCATCAATCTGAGAATGGAAAGTGTACCTCTATTTGAAATGATTGACATTGGAAATCCATGAAGTTGGACTATCTATTGAATTTACAATCTTGCATAATCTTCTGCAGAATAAGTAGCTTTATCGGCAACAAATGGATTGATTTAGTCATTCGATCTATAATCAGCCATATTGAATCATGCTGCCTCTGAGACCGCGGCAACCCTGTAATGAAATCCATATTGATCATCTCCCACTTCCATTCTGGAAGATCTACGTTCTGAGCCATACCACTGGGCCTTTGTTGCTCTACCTTGACTTGTTGGGAATTGGGCACCTAGCGACGAACTCTATAATACATCTCTTCATACTACTCCACCAATAGACTTCCCTCAAGTCAGGATATATCTTTGTGGAATCGAGATAAATTTAATATGTGGAGCTATGTGCTTCCTCCATGATCCTCTATTGGATTTCATCCACCTTTGGTACAAACAATCTACCTTGATACCTCAACACACCATCTCCCCCTTGTTCAAATGCCATAAATTTTTGCTTATGAACATTTACCTTCAATTCAAGCAAAACAGGGTCGTGCTCTTTTTCCTCTTTCACTTCAGACACTAGTGATGATTCAGACCCATTCATCACCACCACTACACCTTCATTGGACTCCAACAACCGGACTCCCAATTGTGCAAGTCTGTGCACATATTCTGCTAATTATTTCTTGTATTCCTCAACATGGGTAGTACTACCCATAGATAACCTGCTCAAAGGATAAAAAACAACATTAGCCTTACCTAGGTAATAGAGAATACTCATGTGATAATCCTTGAGTAACTCTAACCACCTCCTTTGTCTCAGATTAAGATCTTTTTGACTGAAAACATATTGAAGACTATTGTGATAGGTGAACATATCTACATGAACACCATAGAGATAGTGACGCCATATTCATAAAGTGAATAATACAACATCTAACTCTAGATCATGAATTAGGTAGTTCTTCTCGTGAATCTTAAGTTGTATGGAGGCATAAGCTATAACTTTGTCATTCTGCATCAATACGCAACCAAGTCTAGCTCTGGAAGCATCACAATACACAACAAAACCTTGTGTACCCTCTGGTAGGGTTAACACTGGGGCAGTAGTAAATCAGATTTTCAATTATTGAAAGCTTTTCTCACAAGCTTTGGATCATTGAAACTTCACTGTCTTCTGAGTCAACTTTGTCAATGGGGACAAAATAGATGAGAACCCCTCAACAAACCTTTTATAACAACCAGCCTATCCCAAGAAACTCCTAATATCAGTCGGAGATGTGGCTCTGGGCCAATTCTGCACTACCTCAATCTTCTAAGTGTTAACTCGCATCCCTTCACCAAAAATGTTGTGGCTTAAGAATGCCACTGGCTGAAGGCAAAACTCACACTTGGAAAATTTAGCATACAAATCTCTATCTCTGAAAGTTTGGAGAACTACTCTGAGATAATTAGCATAATCCTCCTCATTCCTCGAATAAATTAGAATGCCATCAATGAATACAATCACAAACATGTCTAGATATGTCTTAAACACTCTGTTCATAAGATCCATGAACGATGCAGGAGAATTAGTAATGCCAAAAGACAACCAGAAACTCATAATGACCATAACGGGTCTTGAATGTTGTCTTCGAGATGTCACTTTCTCTCACTCTCAACTATTGATAGACAGATCTAAGGTCTATCTTAGAAAAATAAGTGGCACCCTGAAGTTGATAAAAAATATCATCAATTCTTGAAAGTAAATATTTATTCTTGATAGTAACCTTGTTCAACTGATGGTAATCAAAACATATTCTAAGAGAACCATATTTCTTCCTTACAAATAAGACTAGAGCGCCCCAAGGTAAGACACTAGGTCGAATAAAAACTTTAACAAGAAGATCTTTCAATTGTTATTTTAACTCTTTTAACTCAGCTGGAGCCATTCTATATGGTAGAATGGAGATACGTCGAGTATCAAGAAGAATATCTATGCCGAAGTCTATTTCTCTCTCAGGAAGGACTTCAGGAAGATCATCAGAAAAGATGACTTGAAACTCACTCAAAATAGGGACTGACTGAATATGTGGTTTTTCAACACTTGAGTCATTAACTCAGACTAAGTTATAGATGCACCCCTTTGAGCCTTAACGTACGAAATGAAATGACCCTTAGGAATTGTTGAACTACTCCTCCACTCAATAACTAGCTCATTAGGAAACTAGAACTTAACTACTCAAGTCTTATAATCAACTGAGGCATAACATGCATGAAGCTAGTCCATACCTATAATAACATCAAAGTCCACCATGTCTAACTCGACTAAGTTAGCCATGGTGTCCTTGTGATTGACAGAGATGACACAATCATGATAAATCTCGTAGCTAGAATAGACTCACCAATAGGTGTAGACACACTGAAGGGCTCAAGAAATCATTTAGGAAGAATATCAAATCTCATAGCAATATACAGAGTCACAAAATATAGACTCGCATTTGGATCAAGTAATGCATATACATCAAAACTAAAGACTTTGATCATACCGATGACAACATCACATGAATTATCTGAAGAAGATTGGGCTCTATTACCCCCATTACCATTTCCTTGCCCGTTCTTAGGGAACTCTCTCATGAAGTGACCTGTCTAACCACACTTGAAGCAACCATTAGAGCCATCACAACACGCTCTTAGGTGGTTCCTACCACACTTAGCACAAGTAGGGGTCCAGTTGGCCCCTTGTGCCACACTACCCTGAGATTGAGTAGGTCTAGTTCTGAAGTACTGCGAATTTTGATTCCTGAACTCATCTCTATTCTTTGGTGTAGGTGCACTAGAAGATGATGGTGCAGGTCCGGTTGGCCTTTGTTGAAAAGATGACCAGTTCGCATTACTGGCCTTCTACTATTCAGACTCATTACTTACCGTCTTAGACTTCTTGCTACGAAACTCTTCCCTATCTCTCAACAAACAGACTCATCATGCTCCTCATATCAGCAACCATCTCTGGAGCATAATAGGAAAGTTGAGTGAACTTGAGGCTCTACTCATGCATACTCATGGACTCATTTTTAAGAGTGAGGAATTCTCTTACCTTTGCCTCTATTAGTTTGCAGGGAAAGAAACGCCCAATGACGACACTTTCAAACAGAACCCAACTCATAATTGGTGCTCCTTCAGCACTGCTCTTCTTCCATTGGTCATACCAAATCCTAGAAACACCATTGAGTTTGTATGCAGCTAGCTCTACCCAATCAGCATGAACAACATGCATAACCTCAAACACCTTCTGCAACTCTTCCACAAAGTTCTCCGCATCCTCAGTGACATTTGACCCTGTGATGTCTTGATGATTCATCCTAAAAAACTCATGGATCCTGGATGTATCAGCCACATCCTGATTAACCCCTCTCTGTTGACCAGCTTGGTGGTCCCAACTTAACTCAACATCCGGAAAGCATCCCAGAACTTAGCATTCATGACCTCTTCTTGGGGTTGAACTTCTGGTGCATTGGGGACCCCTTGATCCCGGGGATCAACATTTCTCCTAGAAGGAAGACCTCGAACAACTCTTTATGGAGGCATGATCTGAAAGATACGCGCAGGCATGAATTAGAACGAAACTTTTATGCAGTTGAATTCTATTGCACGAGAAGAGTATGGCAGAAGTGAGATATTTCCTAAATTTTGTACCCTCATAATTATAGATGTGGCACGCTTCACACCGATAACCCGGACTCTACAGACACGAGTTCATAAACACCTTAGAAATCTTAAAATTTGTTTGATACCAAGTTTGTCACACCCTGAGACTACACCCCTGACATAGACGATACTCGAGAACCATCACTGGTCCCCAAAAGAACCCTCGGCCTGATTCAATACTCAACGGAATACTTACTCATCAAAATAAGAACTCAAAATAGTCATTAACTCAAATGTTTCAAACACTTAACTCAGAATATTACAAATAATCTACCAGCCATAAGAAGGCAACTCAAGTCTTAAACATTAACAATGGAAATAGAAAAGACTCCTCAAAACACTACTATTTACAAGCCTCTAATAACTATGATGGAAGTCAGGACAAGACCCACAACATCCTAACATGACTGAAAGTAAATGTGGAACCTGATATACCGTGAGTTTACGGTATTTCTAATACATTTCACTTACAAGTTGTGTGTGTCTAGGGCCTTTTGGTATTGGTTTTTATGTGTTTTTATCGTATATTGCAGGAAAGATGTTCAGGCGCGGAAGTAAAGAGACAGCTGAAAG
>JAJOOO010033238.1:0-11616 GCA_029582685.1 Solanum piurae
CCTAAATCTAAGCTAATTTATTTTATTTTTTGAAATACTTTAAAACATGAATTTGAATTTTTTTAAAAAGCTACCCCCCCCCCCCCCCAATTCCCGTTTTGCTGCAAAAAATTAGCTCAACTACATGTAGTTAGTGAAGAAAGTCAAAAGTCAAAATTTGTATTTTTTGTAAAACTTCATTCAAATGCCACCATATATTTTGGGTTCAGAATTGGGTGCTTCGCCCTACCAAGCAAAGTTTAATTTTTTTTCGTGGTGATATCACTCTTATTATACTCTACAAAACTTTATATAAGATTTTCACGTCATGTGATTTTCTTATTCATTTCGAATTAATTAGACCTTTCTCTTTATATAAGATTTTCAGCTCATACAACTCTTTATTCATTTCGAATTTATTAGATCCTTTTCCACATTCAAGAATTCCCTTCTTCCATCTTCCACTCGATCTAATATTGCAATTCTTTCATGTTTCAGCCATTAAAACCTTTTCTAGAGCTTTCATCCTTTTTGTTTCGTGACACAAATTTACACCTTTAAAGTTAAAATAAAAAATATTTACCATCGTTCCCTCACTGATACAATTATAAAACATGAAAGTGATACAAAGACAGAAAATGGAGAGAGCTAGATAGAGGGGACCATTACCGACCAATAAGCACATTCTATTCCACGTTTTCTGTCGGCTTTAGTCGTGTAGTGTAGTCAACAAGAGTAAACAATATCCAGAGTGTAAAGTTCTTTTCTCTTCTAGAAGTTCTCAAAACCCCAAAAAAGATACAATAATAAAAACCATTAAAAGAGTAAAGGAATTAGGAATGTTCATTGATCCACAATGAATCTTCTTCCCATTCAATAGTGATACTACTATAATTTTTCCATCTCAACAACTTAATTGCAATCTGATTCTCCACTTAATTACAGTGTTTTTTTTTTTTCAAGAAAACCCTCAAAAAATCGTTTTTTTTTCTGTAGCAAGGAGAATATGGGAGGGGTAACTTCATCAATGGCGGCGAAGTTTGCGTTTTTTCCTCCAAACCCACCTTCTTATAAGCTTATTAAAGATGATCTCACGGGTCTTTTGCTGCTTAGCCCTTTTCCTCACCGTGAAAATGTTGAAGTACTTAAGTTGCCCACTCGTAAGGGTACTGAAATTGTTGCCATGTATATTAGGCATCCTATGGCTACCTCCACTTTACTGTATTCTCATGGAAATGCGGCTGACTTGGGTCAGATGTATGAGCTTTTCATTGAATTGAGCATCCACTTGCGGGTCAATCTCTTGGGGTACTTTACTCTTTCTCCTTATCTGTTTGAAAAGTCTTGATTTTTATCAAGTTAGAGACTTGAATATGTTAGTTTGGGGAAAAATTTAGTGTTAAAAGTTTCAAGTTTGAGATATCTTAATTTGCTTGAAATACAATTCTTTTTGAGTAATGGAATGCAATTGGGTTCAAATTGAGCTGAGTGGAATGGATGATTTATACAGCTGGTCCTGGCTGGTTTGGGATTGAGGTTTAGTAGAATATTTGTTATTCTTCGTGTCTGCTGACTGAAGCTTCTAGAAGTTTCTAAATTTCAGATTTTGTGTCATCCTGGCAGCTAACTTTCTTCATTTAGCTGTAGAGGGAAACAAGATCTTACCACTTTAATTCTGATATGGAGATTGCTTTTATTCCTTAACTATCATTACCTGTTCTGGTATTTTGCTTTGAACAGACCTTCATTTTTAGAGGATATACATAATTTCAGGATTTGTAATTTTGTCGTGGCCTGTTTCTGTTTGATCCCTCGTGGCAACAGGATTTAGCTGATAGCAAACAGTATTCAAAATTTGTTATCTTACTGTCTTGGTTTGGTCATTATTTCCCGAGAATTCTTTCAACTTCCAAAGATATAATTGTGATGATGAAAGCAATTGACACTCATTTTATGGTTACCTCTTTCCCTCCCTTACCTAGAAGTACCACTGGGTTCAAGTAGCTCCTATGTCAGATGTTACTGGATTGGTGTTATCCGCAATCCTAAGTCTTCGTTAACACTAGGCTTTTCAACATTTACTAACTGATTCCATCGTGGTTGATGGTAAAATAGATGGTTAAAGCCAGCTTCAAGGAATATTCTGATGTAATATTGCCTGCGGAATTGAGATGGATTCAATGAGAATAATGAAGAATTCCAGAAGTTGAAATTAGAATTTATGTGATTTGGAAGTTGATGTGTGAAACCTAAGGGATATGAGAACGTCATCAGGAAAGAGTGGAAGACTCAGCGAAGGGGGTGGGGGTGTTAACGAAAAGGAGAAAAAGGGTAAGCAAGTTCACTTGTCTATTGATTACATTCCTGAAAATAAAGTTGGCAGCACCAGCATAATTTTGGTATCCTCAATGCATAATGTAAGTTGAGTTCTTCTTATCATCTCCATAGTTGGATTTTTTAAAAACTAAATTCAGTTATGAGGGGTTTGGTTTACCAGGATCTGAAGATTCAACAACATTGGAGTATCTAGAGTGATGATTTTGATTCCACTATTGGTGGGAAGAGTTACTTGGTACCTGTACTGGTGGAGGTAGCAGTTATCCGTTAGAATAACCGATGTAGGCACTAGCTTATCCCAAATACCACCCATCACTAAAAAGTGTGATGAATTGGATTCACTATTTTCTCATACAGGTTTTCTCCACCCCAAGAGAATTCCAAAAAAAGCGCAACAGGCTTAATTTTGGTAAAAGAATGATAGCAACACCTTTATTGAGTTTCTTCCTGTGGAATAGAGGGATCCAAATTTTAGACTGATTGATGCCATAGGTTTTAGCTAATGATTGGCAATGTTTTGCATAAGGGATGCCGTCTTGGACTTTGTGAGATAAATGATGTTCAATGAAGATGGATAAAACCCTTTCAGTAGTATCAACTTTCCAGAGGGTCAACATTTGGATAAATCACGCTCCTTTCACCTTTAGGAAGACACCTTTCCCCCTGCTGACTGCCCGCCTTACCATCTGCAGGAGTTATCAGCAGTTGTCAACTTGTAATTTGTAATAGGGTTATATCTGTATGCCCGGTAACAAATTATGTATCAGTCTCCTGAAATATGACCGCTAGGGGGAGGTAAAGAGAAGATCATTGATCTTAAATGAAAATCCACAAGAAGAGAATAAAATGGTGTTTAAGTAATGATGTTTGCATGATTGTTTTTGTATATAACTTTTAAGGATAAGAAACACACAGCACGTGTCTTTATGGGGCTAGTGACCAGGAAGTTCAAGCACATCAATGTTAAATTTAAGTTTCTATGCATTTTTATGTATGATTTTGTGGACACGTTAAGCTTGAAAGGACTACCAACTGAACCCTTAATAGATCTTTATACTTTGGATCAAAGTTGGGCTCTGATTCTTTCAATGGTTCCCAAATGCTTTTGTAGTATGATATTCAAGCCTTAACAAAATCCATTGTCAAGTATGGTAGTAGGATAGATGTGAGTTCGGAGCCAAAAGGACAACTTTTTTTTTTTTTTTGCAAAAATTCCAAAAGGGAAACAAAGAAATTAGAAATGGAAAAAAACCAAAGGGGCAAAGACTCAGGCCACCCGATGCCTTGCAACAAACATCGTGACAGTCATTAAGTTATAGGAGGAAGATGTGTGGTCCCACACGCCTTGTAAGACTCAGGGCTCCGACGCCTTCCTCATATATATAAAGGACTAATCCTTTAATAAAGAGATGTTCCATCCTGTAATATATTAGTAATTTTAAGTGTCATGTAGCAATGCATCAGGATGGATTATCATAAGATTCTAATAGCTACAAGTAATTTAGTGATGAATTACCAACGAAGTTCATAACTAATTTTTGTTTGTAGTGTGATTAATGATGTAATTATTCTACAAATGAATTTATCAGTTTTGCTTATTTCTCTTTGGTGCTGTTTCTTTTGTTTCCCGATCGGTGTTTGGTACCCGATTGGAGTCCGACTATTTCCGTATTCGCGTTGAAAAGTTTCACATTGGGAGGTAAAATGCTCCCGAAGATTCGAACACCACTCCACCACAACCCTTATTGATTCTTAGGTGCTATTTAATCTATATATTTTCAACTAAAATTACCTGTAGGGTGAAAACTGTGACAATTATTGCCAAAGCAAGGGAGCCTGTCTCAAGAAGACTAAAATCAAGATCCGTTCTCACACCAATAATCCATGATAACCTGATAGATGAAAACCACAAGATTATCAGAATTAGTTGAAAAATATAAAATCTTTGAGGAAGGCGTGGGAGCCCCTGCGCCTTACCAGGCATGTGGGGCCATGCGCCTTACCAGGCATGTGGGGCCATGCGCCTTCCTCTTAACTTAACACCATTACATATTTTGGGGCAAGGCGTGGGGTGGCATGCACCTTTGCCTCTTTGGTTTTTTTCATTTATTTGTTGCCCTTTAGGAATTTTTGCAAAAAAAAAAAAAGTTGCCCTTTTGGCTCCGGACTTGGATAAATGTATTTTATAGCCATATCATTTGTAGCTATTTCTCAGACTTCGAGGTTCAAACAGAACTAGATGCCTAGTACTAAGGGTTATCTGCTGCTCCTTAGAGATGATGGTAACGCCCAGAAGCAAGCTTGTTAGTGATTCCAATTTTCTGAGAACTGTTTCTCTATAGGATTCAGTATGTGCATCAAGGCATTATTCATTAACTGTGCGCTTTAGGGAAAAAGAATATGTTGCTTGTTACTGCAGCCTGTTTGCCTTCTATGTGATTGTATTCTGCAGAAATATATGAGTTTATTAATGACATTATCCTTCTACTCATGAGCATAAATATGTTCAATAATCCTTCACTTTGTGATGACATTTACTTGGTTAGTAGTTTTTTGAAACCATGGGACCACTGAATCTGAGGCTCTGTTTAGGAAACTCAGAAATAAGATTAGGTTTGCTGTAATTTAATGTTCTGAACATGGTTAGGAGTTATATGGACTTAAGTTAAAGTAGTTCACCATTACTAGTTGTTTGGCTAAAACAATGAGCTGAACATAGATTTAACAAGTCTTAGTTTGAAAAATCTGCTAAAAAAACATTAGGGCTTTGTGTAGGACGTCAAATATTTTGGTGTTGGGTACATCATTTAACTTGAAATCTTTATTAGATCAGTTTGCTGTCAAATCCCCATAAAGGTCAAACCGTGATAGTGGCTTGGCCTTAAACTGCTTCCAGTTTGGTACCAGTGAATCTAGATGTTCTCATACCCTTCCTAAACGGATCATAGAAGAGTGGAACATTTTCCACATTTTGGAATTTGCATCAGGAAGACACCATCGACTGACTTTATTATTACCATTGTTAAGTCGGAAAATATTTGCTCCTATTTATTCCATATCACCCGATTTGCATGAAAACTATCTAACAAAACAAACATATGCTAATTGATATTTCAGCCACTTGTACCTCTCCACCCATTCTCCACCCACAAAATTTAACCCAAAAAGAAGAAGAAAAGGAAGCAGATGATATTCCTAATACCCCTTAATTTTGTGTAGGTATGACTACTCTGGGTATGGACAGTCAACTGGTAAGGTATGTAGCTTTAAACATCATTTCATATCTTTGCTTAAATCATACCGTATGCTGCGCTTTTCACATGTAATAGAATTTTACAATATCTTATATGGTATTGTATTTGCTATTTGCAGCCAAGCGAGCAGAATACATATGCAGATATTGAAGCTGCATTTAAGTGCCTTGAAGAAAACTATGGCACAAAGCAGGAAGATGTTATACTTTATGGCCAATCAGTTGGTAGTGGGCCTACTTTGGATCTTGCAGCTCGTCTACCACGATTAAGAGCAGTCATTCTGCACAGTCCCCTTCTTTCAGGTTTACGAGTCATGTATCCTGTCAAGCGCACGTACTGGTTTGACATTTACAAGGTAGCATTCATCTCTTTAGTGTGGCTGTTTCTGCTAGTAGTGTTTACAAATGTATATGTGATTGCATTTGTATTTATGGATGTGAAAGGTTGGGGCCTTTCTACCTCACTAAATGAAATGCTTTCTTGATTGTGTTGCAGAATATTGACAAGATCCCTTCGGTTAATTGTCCCGTGCTCATCATTCATGTAAGTGTGGCATTTATCTTTGACTAAGCTACACAATTTGTTGAATAGTGTGCTCATCATTCATGTCAGTGTGGCATTTACCTTTGACTAAGCTAACACAATTTGTTGAATTGTCCATTTTACCTGTCATTCCATAGTCAAATGCAGCCACCTTGTTCATGAATTATGATATGTATTGAGATACAATTAGGTTGTGCATTTTATAATTCACAAAGAAAGGAAAGATTTTGAAGGACCAAAGTTTTCATGTCTAAATTTATCCTCTTGAAATCATATTATGATTGTTGTTTCGATTCTAGACAGAAATCAGAGACGCAAGACTAACTAGAAATAGTAGGAACAAAATTAATACTGCATATTTTATGTTTCTCCTTCGAGCATCAGTCATTGCAAACATTCTACGGTGTGTTGAGTCTGTGGTGTTAATTGATATTGCAGGGAACTGCAGATGAAGTAGTTGATTTTTCACACGGCAAGCAACTCTGGGAATTATGCAAGGAGAAGTATGAGCCTTTATGGATCAAGGGAGGGAACCATTGCGACTTGGAGCTCTATCCAGAATATATCAGACACGTAAAGAAGTTTGTAGCAACTATTGAAAGGTCCCAATCACAAAGGATCAGTTCTAGGAAAAGCACAGACCAGTTTGAGCCACCAAGAAAGAGTACAGATGTTTTTGAAGCTTCAAGGAAAAGCAGTGACCGTAGAGAAAAACCGAGACACAGCACAGACAGGCCTGAGAAGTTAAAGAATCATTCCAGTAATGCTATTACAGACAAACTAGAAAAACTAAGGATCTCTTTTGAACAAATGGAGAGATCTCGGAGAAGTGTGGACTGCACTGAAAAATCAAGGAGAAGCATCGATCACCAATTAGAAAGAGCCCGGAAGAGTGTTGATATAATGGAGAGAATACGAACTGGTTGATAGTTGAATCAAATTGTAAAATTTATTCAAAGTTTGATGGTGTGGGTAAAGAGTGAAATGAGTTGGTTACTATTTATGGTTTTCAAGATATGCATTTGTCTGTAAAATTCTTTAAAATAATTATCGCTTGAATCAAATAGGTGATGTTATAAATTTACTCTTTTATATTTTTGTTACTAGATAATTCCCTTGGGTGGTTTGGTTAACAAGAGAGGGAAAACTATACTTGAACAACAGTGAGGAAAAATGCATCTCCTCATTTTCCATAACCAAGAGAAATTGGAAAACACAAGGCAATTCAAATGCTATGATTTCTTGGCATATGAGGAGGACACCACCCCCTCCTCAAAATTGTACTATTCATTATAAGGGGGAAAAACAAGAGAAGCAGGGACTGATAAGTAACCAAAATCTGGAGTATCTAGATTTATATATTGACTTCAACTCTCTGCATATCAGTTCAAGTGAGCAGAACTTTACAGCAAGGGCAATCTGGCTGAGTGCTCGGTATATTCAACTATGGCTGAAGGAGCAAGACGGCCACTGCAGATCTCATGAACTGTTGCGAAAAGGGGGAATAATTCTAACCATCCTCGATGACGTAGAACCTCGTAAACCTCCTTTGCTGTAGAGACACCCTTCAAGAAAATTTTGAACATAGCAAAGGTATCAACTTGCTGAAGGAGTAACATTATTGCAGTAGTGGATAAATATCAATTACTCCATTTGTTTTAAAGTAGCTAGTTAAGTATGAAGAATACAATATTCCCTTGCTTATAATTCCATATAACATATATTGGTATATGAGATTTCAGAACATGTACTTGTTCTCAAAGGTGAACCATTAAGAAGGCAGTAATTATCTAGTTTTGTGCTAGATATTCTGGCATGCTTCAGTTCCCTCAGTTGAAAGACATTCTGGATTAATATGCTTTGTACTTTTGTGGAGCATTTGAATGTGTATATGCATTTTCAACACCTGATAGATAATCAACGATCAGACTTAAGTACCTGCAGTTTTTGGCCTTGCAACATCTCCGCTTCAAGTTCATCAAAAGACCTAAACATACCAGCAAGATGAAGAATTAGCACACTGTCTTCTTTCCATATTTAGGAGGAAGAGCTAAGCGAGAGTGAAAACCTTTTTCCTCCGTTCCTTGCAAAAGCATCAGCACATCTCCTGTTTCTTCCCCCCACTGCATATAAAATCATATATGATTATTTATTACCATGAGCAAATGGTATACACGAGTAGAATGGACACTGCCAACTTACAGCAAGTAGTTATCAGATCTGCTACTCCACAACTCTCAAAGAATGTATTATCTTTGACAGAAGGAAACAATAGTTTGGATAAGGCCTTCATCTCTCTCAAGCCAATTCTCATTATTGCAGCCTGTTAGGTCGTTTAAAGCAAACAAGACACGTTAATCAGGGGAACAAATTGCTCCATTTCCTTAAAACACATGGATTCCATATCTTTCTAGCTGCTACCTTAGTGTTATTTCCCATATCGAGGCCGTCCACAAAGCCTGGTATATCACAAATTCAAATTATCAGTTAAAGCTAAAATCAACTAATGATAAAGACAGGACAATAAAAGCACAAGTATATTAACCTGCTGCTAGAGCCACAACATTTTTAAGAGTTCCACAAAGTTCGACTCCTTCCACATCTTGAACCTATTTCCATTAGATTAATTGGATATCTTATCAGAGAATGGTTGATCAGTTTACATGCCAGAAAAGTTTAAAACTAGTAATATGTTCAAATGCAGTTATGCAGCACTCACAGCTGAGACCATAAAGTAAGGAGTATTGAATAGGCGAACCCATTTATCCGCAATCTCTTTGTTCTCCCTATATCCAACCGTTGCTTCGCTGAACTTCTCAACTGCAATCTGCACTTGAAATTCTGAGCCACATTAATATAAGTTGGTTAACACTAACATGTAACAACAAATTTCTAGGAATAAACCTCATTGGCAATGTTGGCTCCCATTAGAACACAACAACTGATCCCAAGAATTTCAGAGATGAGGGTGGAAATCATGCATGGCCCTTCCTTCTTGACCTCCATTCCTTTAATTAGGGAAATTGCTACAGCATCTTTCCTAATTTTCCCAATTAGCCTCTTGCAAATTCCCTCCATGAATTGATGAGGAGTCACAAACACTAACATGTTAGCATCCTTCACTGCACAATTTACCCACTATAAAATGTTAAAAAGGACTTAAAACACTCCACAGACTACATTTTAAGCTTAAATATTAACATCTTGTTAATACTACAACAAGTTCAACCATGTGTAATACCTGCATGTTCAATATCAGGGTCTGCAACAACATTTTTAGGTAATTTTATACCAGGAAGATACTTAACATTCTCCTGTGAATCAAAAAAATTGATCTCCATATTACTACAAGCATTAGAAAGCATAATTAACAGAAGAGTAAACAGGGCATTTACATTGGTTCGATTGATGACTTCGGAGAGTTTTTCACCGGATGGCAATGTCTCCTCAAAGACCCACATCCTAACTTCATCTAAATTACACCAGAAAATGAACCCATGAAAGAAAACAACATAAATGAACGTTCAATTTAGACGTAGAATGAAGAAAAGGCGAAAAGGGTATAAAACAAACCGTGGAAAGAATTGATGTTGAGGGTGTTAGAAGCAATGAGCTTGGCTGCAACACTACCCCAATTTCCACTACCAACAACGGTGACTCTTGATTTATGAAGAACTTCATCTGCAACCGCAACTGCAACAGGATTGGTATTGGAAGGCGCCATGAAAAGGGTGGTCTGAAGAATGAAATGAGAAATGTGAAGGTGGGTGTAACAGAGAGATGGAATTAATGGAAGAGAGGAATATTAGGAAGGAATGGGTACATAGAAAAGGGAAGGTAGAGGTTGATTTTGGGCGGAGAAGGCAGACACGTATCGTTAATAGCAATGCGTGTCATGTTAAAATCCAGCGATCTACTCTATGAAAAAAAAAAAAAAACTACCATTTCAGCCAGGCAAAGAGAGACCCCCCACTAAGCTATGTGGGTTGGCTATGAGTCTATGACATTAATCAATCCCTTCAACTTCTTTCTTCTCTTTCTTCCTTAACTCAACCAATTATCCAAACCTACTCCTTTAAGCCCCATGCCCTACCAATCCATAGTAATTATCGTCCGCCAAAGAATGTGGTGTAATAGATAAGACTATACTTTCTTAATTTTGAATTTTTAGGTTCAAGCTCTAGGTATCCTTAATAGCAAGTGTAATCTTAGTCGCACTTCAATATGGAATACTATACTTTAGGGGGAAAAAAAAACATAATAATTATCTCGTCTATATCAATTATTTTTTTGTTACTATATTTTCAGTTCAAATATACCTCTTGTATTATATTTAGACTAATAAAATTACTAGCGCTTTGTGCGAGAATTTAATATCATGGAATTTATAAAATAATACTTAAAATCTATCAATCATTAATACTAAAACACTATATTGTTTTACATACAAGATTACATAGTAACAAACATTAATAATGTAAAGGAAAATGAAAATTATTACATCTTATCATTTATCCTTAATAACATGCGCATAAATTAGTGACTGTAAAAACACATATCAGGATTTGTAACATAAGCAATGTGTCAGTGAGCCACTCAACATGAGCAAAATACACAAATATTTAATTATGAAGAAGAATAAGAGGTTCAGAATTTTCGTTGTTTTACAATGAGAGGAAATCTCTCTATTTATAGACAACAAAGGGTAGTGTGAACAAATGTTTATTGTGCCTTATCGAAAATGTTACAACTATTTGGAAAAATTGCAACCCTTCGGAAAGGTCACAACCTTTCATAAAAGTCACAACTTTTCATTAAAGTCACAATTTTTCATAAAAGTCCCAATTTTTCATGAAAGAGAAAGGCTAGTTTTGGAAATAAATAAATTAAAAGGAAATTCTGATTTGTGATGGCGCCACGTAGGCGGGTCTAAGGTTCTCTTATATATATATGATTCTTATTTGGATTAATTACTTGAGTGAATTCCTTTTAAAAAATAATTACTTATTTTAAACATACTCTTTAATTATTACCATTTCTAACAACTTCTTTAGTTTCTCTCTTTTCTCTGTCTCGCTCTTTCTCCCTTCCTTCCTTTTTTTTTTCTTTCTGCTGTTCCTTCTCCCTTCCTTTCTTTTTTGTTGCTCTTTCTCCCTTTCTTACTATTGCTCTTTTTCCTTTTTTTTCGTAGAGTAGTCAATAATTTTAGACTGAATAAAACTTGTATCAATAATTAATTAGACAAGTAATTTAATCGTAACAAATAAAGAGACATAAGAAACTGCAAAAATGAATTAAACTTGAATTAAAAATGTATTACAAACATATTAAAGTTGAATTATTATAAGAGAATCAAACATGAATGCAAAATGTAGCAAACAAAAGAGCATTCTTTGATCTGCATATAAACTGAAAAAAACTTGTATCAATAATGAATTAAACAAGTAATCCAATTGTGACAAATCAACCAATTAATTGCAAAATGAATTAAACTTGTATTTAA
>JAJOOO010033239.1:0-13645 GCA_029582685.1 Solanum piurae
ATGGAGTTTTTTATCTTAAAACCATCAATATTAACATAAATCATCATTTGAAATACTTTCATGCAAGAACCCAAGCTTAGAATTGAAATTGGGGTTTTAGTGTTTTTGAAAAACATTGAAATCACTTTGATTTGGCTCTTTGATTGAAGAAAGAATCAAAGATAAAATCCCCATACCTTATTTATTGAATGCCCACGAAAATACTCTTGAAAACTTGAAGAATTTGACCTAGAAACCTTAAGTTCTTCACTTCTAATGGAGTCTTCCTAGAGAGAGTTTTGGAGAAGAGAGGTTCAACTTTTGGGGTTTTTGAAAATAATGAACCCAAAATTCTATAAAACACTTTTAATACACTTAAAATACCTAAACATAGGTAAAATACCAATTCACCCCTCACTTGGACGAAACTTGCAAGTGAAACAGGGCACCAATCGACGGCCACAATTGACGGCACCGTCCTTTGCAACCGTCAATTGGATCAGAGGCTCTCATTTGGGGCTAAGCTCCCACGCCTAAGTGTGGATCCACGCCCCCCTTTGACGGGCCGTCACTCCATTGACGGGGCGTCAGTCCTGGGCATCAATCCACACTGCCTTGGGCAGTTTTCTTGCCAAGGTTTGGGTCCTCTCCAAGGACCCTGAGGGTAGTTCTTGGGGAGTCGTACCCGGATGTCATGACCCTATACCACCCCACCTAGGTACTAGGGTCACTCCCTCTAACCTAAACTTCAAACAACACAACAAAATTATGACAACACATCAAGTACACGCAAGCACCAACACTAGGCTAATCTCTGAACGTCATGGACGTCTCTTGACGTTTAACTTCAAACTCAACTAAACTGACCTATAAACTCATCTTCAAACATTTATACAAGTTTACCAACTACTAACACGCATGTGAAGCTCTAATTATCCTATTTTCATTTTGAGGGGTGTTACACGGGCTGCCTACGTATCCAAGAGGAATCAGGTTAGGACGTAGTTCAAATACGGTAAGAAAAGAGAAATATGCAAAGGACCAAACCCGAAAAGGATTGCCTACGTCCTACCGAGGGAATTCAGATCAAGCATAGTTCTAAATACATGGAAATGATGTTCTTGGGTATTCTAAGGGAGACCGGATCCGATGTGGGTTGCCTACGTACCCTACCATGGGAAGTTAGGTCCAGGCATACTTATACTACTTTGAAAATGCAAAAGTACAAGAAATAAGCACTAATCTTGAGGTCTCAAAATGTAGTATTTCTTGATGGCATCTGAATTGATTGGCTTTGTGCTCACTCGGCCGTCCATTTTTGCTAAGATTACTGCTCCTCCAGAGAGTACTCTATGAACCATGTAGGGTCATTGCCAATTTGGTATGAATTTCCCTTTGGCTTTTCCTTGATGAGGGAACATCCTCTTCAATACTAATACCCCGGTGTGAACTGTAGAGGTTTTACTTTCTTGTTGAATTCTTTGGTCATTCTGTTCTGATAGAGTTGCCCGTGACAAATTGCATACATCCTCTTTTCATCGATGAGCATCAATTGTTCATGCCTGCTATGTATCCATTTTGCATCATCCAGACCAATCTCTTGGATAATGCTTAAATATGGTATTACCACCTCGATGGGTATTACTGCCTCTGAACCATAAACCAACATATAAGGAGTTGCCCCAGTGGATGTTCTAATTGTGGTGCGATAACCGAGTAAAGCATATGGTAACTTTTCATGCCATTGCCTATGACTGTCTACTATTTTCCTTAAAATCTTCTTGATGTTCTTATTTGCGGCCTCAACTGCCATTGATGACACTTTTGCACATAGCAGATGCTATCTCTCTCCATGGTCATCCAAAAATATCCAACTCTTAAAATCTTCTTTGCCAAAGGTTGGTTAACCCATTCATGTGAGGTCCACATGTTCCTACATGTATTTCTCCCAAAAGCCTTGTCGCTTTTGCAGCGTCGACACACCTCATCAATCCAAAATCCGAAGTTCTCCTATATAAGATCTCTCCGTTAACGAAGAAATGATTGGTCATCCTCCTCAAAGTCCTCTTTTGCTTGCTTGTGTCATTTTCAGGATATTATTGTGCTTCTATCAACCTGCTGATGTCAAAGTACCGTGGTTTTAAATCTAGTTCCTCATCTACATGAAAACAATATGCATGTCGATCATGCATCTCTACATCAATACGATCGATGTAATTTTTGGTTGGATGCTAAATCATCGAGGACAATGTTGCCAAAGCATCGGCAACTCATTTTGAGCTCGAGGGACATGCTTGAACTCAATCCTTGTGAATCTCCTTTTCAACTCTTTTATGTTATGCAAATAAGGCAGGATCTTGACATTCTTAGAGGTCCATTCTCCTTGCACCTGATGAACCAATAAGTCGAAATCTCCAATCACTAAGCGTTCTTTGATGTTCATATCAATGGCCATCTTGAGTCGAAAAATAGAAGCTTTATATTCCTCCATGTTGTTGGTAGAATAAAACCTAATCTTGGCTGAGATTGGGTAATAGTGACCCGTTTCTGAAATTAAGACTGCTCCTATTTCAACTTTAATTTCCACGACCCAGGGGTAGCCCCGTAGATGTAACAAGGAATACAAGACCCCGAGAAACCACTTAGCATATCATAACATAAAGTAATAGAAAATGGTGCGGAAATTTAAAACATTTCAAATACAATCAAAGTATTTTATAAAACGAAGCGGAAGTCTATTACACTTGTCTCAAACCATCTAAAACATGAACAATAGAATATCCTTGGGACACAACCCGTACAATAGTCCAAAAGATAAAGGAAAGACAAAAGGGAAGTGGTGGTCAAATCCTCAAATGCTATGAGGACTCACCAAATCTTCACTCCTTGATCAACTATGGACCAAGACGCGAGTATGATAACCAATGTCGTCGGACCCTACATTTTGATAAGAAATCTAGGCAAGAGTATGTGTTAGTAAAAACATGTACTAAATATGATAGCTAGCATAAACAACAAAAACATGATGGTTAGTCAATGTAAATCATAAGCATAATCAATGCACATAAATCATCATACTAATAAGAAAGGAACACTTCTCAAGCAACCTTATTTCTCCTTAGTCAAGATTTGGGTCATCCGCCTCTAGTCAAGCTTACCTCATGAAAGGCATCTCAAGCAACAATCCAAGCTATTCATTCTTCATAACATAGTTCACATTATTCATACTTACTTTTAAAGACATGGGGATTCACCTCTTTGCCTAACTTACAAAGGTTAATGGGTATTCGCCTCTTGCCTTACTTACTTTAAGATCATGGGTACTCGCCTCCACAATCACATCAAATGACACGGGTACTCACCTCCACAACATTTCATAAGGATCATGGGTACTTGCTTCCATATCCATTCATCATAATAGGAACGTGGGGGATCACCTCTTGTTAAAATCTAAGGAGTATGGGAAATAACCTCATATCTTTCACATATGGAGGTCAAGGGTATTCACCTCTAGCCTTCTCAATTATAGTCTTTTAGTCTAGATTCATTTTAGATGAGTAATCATTTCAACCTAGAATCATTTATGTGAGAAATCCTTTTGCATTCATACATTCATAATAAGCAATTCATATGGGAAGTATCTCTTCCACCACACTAACATCAATTACCAATAATTCATATCATAAGCTTTACTCTCAAATCACTACATCTCATCATATTCATCTATGCTTTATTCTCAATCAATTTACATCATAATTAATCAATCCTATAAGGATAAGCCTAAACCCATAAAGTTTCCCTTCATGGCATCAACCCAATTATATCAACTTCTATGTTAGAATCATGGAATAGGCATGGGTATATGTAATTTCATCCTAAAAGCATGTAATTCTATCAATGTAATCATAAACAATCATAATCCACTCAATTGGATCAACATTCATCATAACCCACAACATTGGAAGAAACCCTAACTAGAATTGAGAAATTCTTCTTCAAATTGGGGGAATTCTAGGGGACTCCATGGGAGGAAGGATCTTATAGATGAAAATCCATCATACCTTAATCACAAAGCCCTCACAAGCTTGAAGATTGGAGACTTGACTTGACCTTAGCTTCAATTTCTTCCTTCTTCTTCCAGCTTCTAGAGAGAGAATATTTGAGAAGAGTTTTGGGTTTTCTATCGGGATTTGAGAGAATGACTTGAATATAGGATTTTGGGGGTTATAAATACTTATATAGGTGTCCTAGGCTTGGGTAAAATGACACCACTTCAATTTAATTAAAACCGGAAAAGACCCATAAGCCCCTAAAAGTAACCGCCATTCACGACTGATGGACCCCCGATCGACAGACCATCGATCGACCCACAGTCCGTCCTGGTCGATCGTCACTAAGTTCAGAGAGTTTTGAACTTTTGGCCCGGAAACACTGACCGTGGTCTGACCTACGGTTCGTTGGTTAGGTGGTGGTCCTGGTCTGTTTGAATCCCTGAGGTGCCCAACCACTGACCACCTACGATCCGTGGTTGGCAACAGTCAATTGGCACCTGTAACTTTCCAAAAATCTGCTATTTTTCCTTGGTCGAATCTGGGGTGCTACATTATCTCCCCCTTGGGATCATTCGTCCTCGAATGAGATTCTAGGCACATTTATAAATGAAAAGACTCAAGACTAGCAGTCCATCATGCATGCAACTCATCAGAATGCACACAATCAAGGAGGAAACATCAACTCCTAGCTAAACATACTCAATGCGCCATAAGGGAGTAGGAACTACATCTACCAACCCAAAACGCATGAAAATTTCAGATTTCTTTCATTCAAGGGGGAACTACCATCTCCAAACTAAAAGCATGCTCGACACAATCTCATGGAGCCTATATGCAATCAATACTCAAAGCACATACTCAAGGAGGAAATATCCACTCCAAGTTAAGGAATATTCAACAATTCATCCCATGAAGTCTATAACCAACTCATACTCAATGCACAACAACATGAGGAAAATAAATCGCATAAGTCATTTCTTTCAAAACTTAAGCTTTTTCATGGACATGCATATAAGGAAATCATGGGAACTCATAAAATACACATGACTTCAAATCATAGAACAAACCAAGAGGAAGTTCATTACCTACTAGAGTAGGAGTAGAAGGAAAAACATGAGGATATCGGGACTTCATATTGGCCTCAACTTCCCAAGTAGCACCCTTAATTAGTTGATTCCTCCACAAAACCTTCACGGAAGCTATTTCCTTGTTTCTCAATTTGTTAACTTGCCGGTAAAAAATATCAATCGAAACTTCCTCATATGAAAGGTTCTCATCAACTCCCAACTTTTCTAGGTAAACTATGGGTGTCGGATCTCCAACACACTTTTTAAGCATAGAGACATGGAAAATGGGATGCACGGTTGCCAACTCATTTGGTAAATCTAACTCATAAGCAACCTTACCCACACGCCTCAAAATCTTATATGGGCCTACATATCGGGGACTAAGCTTCCCTATCTTGCCAAACCTCATGACACCCTTCATGGGTGATATTTTCAAGTAAACCCAATCGTTACCTTCAAACTCTAGATCCCTTATCCTCACATCGGCATAAAACTTTTGCCGACTCCGAGCCCTTTTTAACCTCTCTCTAATGAGTCGAACTTTCTCAATGGATTCATGAACTAGCTCAAGACCTATTAGGCCAACTTCACCCACCTCAAACCAGCCTATGGGAGATCTACACCTCCAACTATATAAGGCCTCAAATGGAGCCATACCGATACTTGATTGATAGCTATTATTATAGGAAAATTCAATCAAAGGTAAATGGTCATCCTAATTTCCCTTTAAGTCAATCACGCACACCCTTAACATAGCTTCAAACATTTGTATAGTACGCTCCCCTTGCCCGTCGGTTTGAGGATGAAAATTTGTGCTAAGCTTAACCTTAGTGCCAAGCCCCTTTTGTAATGACTTCCAAAACTGAGAAGTGAATTGGGTACCACGATCGAAAATAATGGACAAAGGCACTCCATGCAGCCTTACCATCTCTCTCAAATACAACTTGGCATAGTCCTCCGCCGAATAAGAAACCTTAAAGGGAAGGAAATGAGCTGATTTCGTCAACCAATCTACTACCACACAAATAGAGTAGTGTTGTCGCCGGGTGTGAGACAAACCAACAATAAAGTGCATATTCAAGTCTTCCCAATTCCAAGTAGGAATGCCAATATCTTGGGAGAAACCTCTCGATTTCTGATGCTCAACCTTTACTTGTTGGTAATTTGTACATTTGGCCACAAATCCCGCAATATCCTTCTTTATCCCATTCCACCAATAGATCTCCCAAAAATCACGGTACATCTTGGTGGCTCTCGGGTGAATGGAATATCGAGAACTATGGGCTTCTGTCAAGATTTGTTCCCTCAAGTCATCAACATTTGGAACACATAACCGGCCTTGATATCTAAGGACACCATCTCCCCCTTGGGAGAAAGCCTCAACGGACTTTCTAAGTACCGCTTCTTTCAATTCTACCAAAGTCGGATCAAGACATTGCTTTGCTTTAACATCTACCACAAAAGATGATTCTGACCCTTTATAAACCATAACACCACCCTTGACGGAGTCTACCAATCAAAAACCCAATCGGACCAATCAATGAACATCCCGAGCTAACTCTTTTCTATCATCATCAACATGTGCAACACTAGCCATTGATAGTCGACTAAGAGAATCCGCTACAACATTCGCCTTATCGGGGTGATAAAGAACACTCATATTATAGTCTTTCAACAATTCTAGCCACCTCCTTTGGTGAAGATTTAGATCTTTTTGGCTAAACACATATTATAAACTCTTATGGTCGGTGAAAACATCCACATGAACCCCATACAAATAATGCCTACAAATATTTAAGGCAATTACCACCGGACGGTAATTCAAGGTCGTGGGCAGATAGTTCTTCTCATGAACCTTAATTTGCCTTGAAGCATAGGCAATCACCTTACCATTCTGTATAAGCACACATCCCAACCCAACTCTAGAGGCGTCACAATATACCACAAAGCCACCCGTACCTTCCAGTAAAGTTAACACCGGAGAAGAAGTGTGTCTATCTTTCAACTCTTTGAAACTTTTCTCACAAGCATCCGACCATATGAACTTGGCCTTCTTTTGTGTCAAAGTCGTCAATGGAGAGGCAATTGAAGAGAAACCTTCAACAAACCTTCTATAATAACCGGTCAAACCCAAAAAGCTTCTAATAAACTAAAGGAGTTAGAGGTCTAAGCCAACTCTTGACCGCATCCATCTTCTTAGGATATACCTCAATACCCTTGCTTGACACAATATGACCAAGGGAAGCCACAGACATTAACCAAAATTCATATTTGCTAAACTTTGCAAAAAGTTGTTGGTCCTTGAGGGTTTGCAATACAATCCTCAAATGATCAATATGCTCATTCTCACTTCTTGAATAGATCAAAATATCATCAATAAACACAATCACAAACATGTCAAGATACAGTCTGAATACTCTATTCATCAAGTCCATAAACGCCGACGGAGCATTAGTCAAACCAAATGACATTACTAGAAACTCATAGTGTCCATATCGGGTTCTAAAAGTCATATTCTGAATGTCATCATATTTCACTCTCAATTGGTGGTAACCCGATCGGAGATCAATCTTAGAGAAATAACTTTCCCCTAAAAGTTGGTAAAATAAATCATCTATCCTTGGAAGAGGATACTTGTTCTTAATGGTCACTTTGTTCAATTGTCGATAGTCAATACACATACAGAATGAACCATCTTTTTTCCTAACAAAAAAAAACTTGAGAACCCCATAGAGAGATACTTGATCGGATGAAACCCTTATCCAACAAATCTCTCAACTGTTCTTTCAACTCCTTAAGTTCTACCGGAGCCATTCTATAAGGTGGAATAGAAATAGGTTGCGTATCTGGGAGAAAGTCAATACCGAAGTCTATTTCCCTTTCGAGAGGAATATCGGGTAGATCATCTGGGAACACTTCCGGAAACTCATTAAAAACGGGGACCAACTCAAGACTAGGGGTTTCAGAATCCGTATCCCTCACCCTAACTATATGATAAATGCAACCCTTAGAGATCATCTTTATAGATTTAATATAGGAAACAAACTGACCCTTAGGTATAGAATTTCCCCCCTTCCATTCTAGGATAGGCTCATTTGGGAATTGAAATTTGACTACACGGGTCCTACATCAATAGAAACATAACAAGAGTGCAACCAATCCATACCAAGGATAACATCAAAGTCTAACATATCAAGCTCTACCACGTCAACAAAAATACCTATATGGTATAAGTAGACGGGACATCTTCTATAGACCATTTTAGCCACCACAAAATCACCAACAGGAGTAGAGACAAAAAAAGATTCTATCAACACATCGGGGAGCACATCAAACCTCATGGCCACATAAGGTGTCACAAAGGACAAAGTGGCACCGGGATCAAGTAAAGCATACACATCTAATTGAAAAACTTTAAACATACCATTCACCACATCTGGGGAATTCTCATGATCATCTCTAGTCTGGAGTGCATAGAATTGGTTTTGCTTAGGAGCATTTGCACCCGAACCATTTGGACCAGATGAAGGGTAGGGTTGATCCCTACGACGAGTATCTCCGTCATTCTTAGCAATCGAAGGATAATTCCTTATCTGGTGATTCGTCTTTCCACAACTAGATCAGGCATTGGAACCCGCTAGACACTTACCCACATGGTTTCTTCCACACTTAGCGCAAGTAGGCATCAAGGACCTACTACCATCTCCTTGAGGTTTAGGATTGGACACCATTTCATTTTTAGACCTTGGAGGAGAATTAGAAGAACCTTTCCCGGAGAACTTTTTTTTCGGAACCTTGAACGACCCCGTCCACCGGACCTAGAATGTGAAAAGTTATCATCATCCATTCTTGCCCTTTTTACCTCTCAAGATCTTTCCTCAAGTGTTTCCTCTTCCATTTGTTGGGCATGCACCATAAGATGAGAAATGTCGATGTCATGGACAAGCATAGCGGTACGACATTATTTGATTACCATGTCAGTCACACCCGACACAAACTTACTCATCTTAGCCCTACGATCCACCACAATAGAAGGAGCATATTTGTACAGTTGAGTGAACATCAAATCATATCCCCTTACACACATATTTCCTTGCTGGAGGTTAATGAGCTCAAGCATCTTGGCCTCTATCATCTCAAGAGGGAAGAATCTATCAAGAAAAACACTTTTGAACCTTTCCCAATCTAGAGGACCCACTTCTTCCGGCCTTGCCTCCTTCCATTAGTTGAACCAAATCTGAGCAACACCTTTGAGTTGATAAGCAGCTAATTCTGCCTTCCCTACTGGAGTCACTCCCATAATAGCAAGTATCTTATATACCTCGTCAATAAACTCTTGAGGATCCTCTTCAAATTTGGGTTCATTCTTGTAAAGTCCCTCACTCTTATCGTTGTCGTACCCACATTTCGGTTCATGGGGATTACGACCTCTCTATTGGCTTGAGCCATCACGATTTGAGCCAACACTTAGAAAGCCAACCTAAACTCCATATTTGTCTGAATTTCACCCAAAGAATCAATCGAAGCTTGAAGAGGAGGTTCGGGAGGAACTTCATAACCCACATTGTCTCCCGCATTCCTTCTAGCATTAGCCCTTCTAGTAGTCATATCCTGAAAATCATCAAGTAAGGATTAGGCAAAAGACTTAATAGAGGTAAACTCCATGGCACGACTTAGAGAATGAAGAAGTGAAGTTTCCTAAGCATCTAGTAGCCTTTCATTCATATGTGGCGCACTTCACACTTATGAACAAGACTCTACTTGACGTGGCTTGAGAAATCCTAGAACCATTTTAAACCTTGTACTTTGATTACCCGTCATGACCCAGGGGTACCCCCCTTAGATGTAACAAGGCGACTTAGCATATCATAACATAAAGTAATAGAAAATGGTGCAGAAATTTAAAACATTACAAGAACAATCAAAGTGTTTTATAAAATGAAATGGAAGTCTATTACACTTGTCTCAAACCATCTAAATCACGAACAATAGAATATCCTTGGGACACAACTCATACAGTAGTCTGAAACATAAAGGAAAGACATAAGGGAAAGTGGTGGTCAAATCCTCGAATGCTATGAGGACTCACCAAATCTTCACTCATTTATCAACTATGGACCTAACCACGAGTGTGAGAACCAATTTTTTGTGACCCTACATTTTGATAAGAAATATAGGCAAGAGTATGTGTTAGTACAAACATGTACTAAATATGATAGCTAGCATAAACAACTAAAACATGATGGTTAGTCAATGTAAACCATAAGCATAATCAATGCGCATAAATCATCATACTAATAAGAAAGCAACCTTTCTCAAGAAACCTTACTTCTCCATAGTCAAGACTTGGGTCATCCGCCTCTAGAAAAGCTTACCTCATGCAAGGCATCTCAAGCAACAATCAAAGCTATTCGTTCTACATAACATAGTTCACATTATTCATACTTACTTTTAAAGATACGAGGATTTGTCTCTTTGTCTAACTTACAAAGGCTAATGGGTATTCACCACTTGCCTTACTTACTTTAAGATCATGGGTACTCGCCTCCACAATCACATCATATGACACGAGTACTCGCCTCCACATCATTTCATAAGGATCATGGGTACTGGCCTCCATGTCCATTCACCATAATAGGAACGTGGGGATTTTGGGCGTTAAAAATACTTATATACGTGGGAAATATCTCTTCCACCACACTAACATCAATTACTAATAATTCATATCATAAGCAATACTCTAAAATCACTACATCTCATGATCATCATCTATGCTTTATTCTCAAGCAATTTACATCATAATTCATCAATCCTATAATGATAAGCCTAAACCCATAAAGTTTCCCTTCATGGCATCAACCCAATTATATCAACTTCTAGGTTAGAATCATGTAATAGGCATGTGTACATGTAATTTCATCCTAGAAGAATTTAATTATATCAATTCAATCATAAACAATCATAATCCACTCAATTGGATCAACATTCATCATAACCCACAACATTGGAAGAAACCCTAACTTGAATTGCAGAATTCTTCTTCAAATTGAGGGAATTCTAAGGGACTCCATGTGAGGAAGGATCCCATGGATGAAAATTCATCATACCTTAATCACAAAGCCCTCACAAGCTTGAAGATTGGAGACTTGACTTGACCCTAGCTTCAATTTCTTCCTTCTTTTTCCAACTTCTAGAGAGAGAATATTTGAGAGGAGTTTGGGGTTTTATTTTGGGATTTGAGAGAATGACTTGAAGGGGGATTTTGGGCGTTAAAAATACTTATATAGGTGTCCTGGTCTTGGGTAAAATGACACCACTTAAATTTAATTAAAACTGGAAAAGACCCATAAGCCACTAAAAGTAACTCCCAGTCAGGACCGACAGACCCCCGATCGATGGACCGTTGATCGACCCATGGTCCTCCGTGGTCGATCGTCACTAAGTTCAGAGAGTTTGGAACTTTTGGGCCTGAACCATGGACCGTGGTCTGACCTGCGGTCCGTTGGTCAGGTCGTGACCTTGGTCTGTCTGAATCCCTGAGGTGCCCAACAATGGACCCACCTATGGTTTATGGTCCCAACCACTATCCATGATTGGCCACCATCGGTTGGCACCTACAACTTTCAAAAAGCTGCTATTTTTCCCTGTCTGAATCTGGGGTATTACACCAACAGAGTTTGATGCTCCATCAAAGAACATCCTTCATCCATCATACGACTCTTATATATCTTGTCCTACAAACAAAACCTCTTCATCAAGGAAGTAGGTTGTGAGAGGATTGTAATGCTGGTCCACCGGGTTTTCTGCGAGGTGATCATCCAGGGCTTGTCGTTTGATGGTCTTTTGTTTCACGTACACAATATCAAACTCGCTCAACAAAATTTTCCACTATGTCAATTTACCTGTAGGCATTGGAATCTGAAAGATGTACTTGAGTGGATCCATTTTTTATATCAAGTACATGGTGTATGTAGACAGATAATGTCTAAATTTCTACGCCATCCAAGTCAGAGCGCAATACGTTTGTTCTAACAAGGTATATCTTGTCTCGTATGGTGTGAACTTCTAACTGAAATAGTAAATGGCTTGCTCTCTTCTACCTGTTTCATCATGCTGCCCCAATACACATCTGAATGCTTTATCCATGACAGATAGATACAATAGCAAAGGCTTTCCAGGTTCCGGTGGAACTAATACCTGTGGGTTGGACACGTATTTGTTTATTCTATCGAAAGCCTTTTGGAATTCCTCTGCCCATTTTGTGGAAGCATCCTTCTTCAGTAACTTGAATATGGGTTCACAGATCACTGTGGATTGAGCTGTGAACCGACTGATGTAATTCGGTCTTCCTAAGAAACTCATCACATCCTTCTGGGTCTTGGGGGAGGTAGCTCTTGGATTGCCTTTATCTTTGATGGATCAAACTCTATGTCTTTCCTACTAATGATGAATCCTAGTAGATTTCCCATGGGTACTCCAAATGCACACTTTGTTGGATTCAAGTTTAGATTATATTTCTGCAACCTCTCAAAGAACTTATGTAAGTCATCCAGGTGATATGAACTTCTTTCGGATTTGATAACAACATCATCCACGTACACTTCAATATCTTTGTTGATCATATCGTGAAAAAGGCTAGTCATGGCCCTCTTGTAGGTTGCACCAGCATTTTTTAGACCAAAAGGCATTACTCTATAGAAATACACCGCCCATGGGGTGATAAATGCTGTCTTTTCTGCATCATCTTCATCCATCAAGATTTAGTGATATCCTGCAAAACAATCAACAAATGATTGCAACTCATGTTTTGCATAATTATCGTTGAGTATATGAATATTTGGAAGAGGGAAATCATCGTTAGGACTGGCACTATTGAGATCTCGATAGTCCACTGATGCTTATCGTGACCAATGACACTAACTACGGTTCGAGTGTCTACGATCGTCGATAATATAGTAACCCAACTGAGGGTTGGGGTCGTGTCCCAAGGGAGCGGTTTTGAGAATTGATAGAAAAATAAAATCTAGTTCTAACTTGTCATAGCTAAAGAAATTAACGATTAAAAACATTGTAAATCAAAGGGGGAACACAAAAGTGTCAAATATCAAATTGAGGTTTTGTCACAAGTATAGCTAAAACAGCAAAAATAACAAGAAAATCAAGTATGGGGACGAGTTCTTGGGGTGTGATCGCAATACAAGTTGAGATAAATAGTTTGGTACATGCTTTCGATAGAAAATTTGCAAGATAATAGTGATTAGGCTAAGCTTTAGATGGAAATAAGTTCCCTTTCGGGCAACTTACCCCGTTTAAAATGCGTTTCTCTCGAACACCCATTTGCCGCATGAAGACCAGCGTACGCCTTACCCCACTCACTCTCTCGAGCTGAGTGTTAGAATATGGGACTAGGGCTCACCCTCTCGGGCTGAACCTCATGTCGACCCACTCCTTAGGCCATCAGTCTAGTGGTCTTGGTTTCGCGACCTCCCTCTCGGGCAAGCCGAAAACACATGGGTGGCTTTGTATTTGCAACTACAAATCCATTAA
>JAJOOO010033240.1:0-21274 GCA_029582685.1 Solanum piurae
TGCAGGATGTGAGGAAGTGTATTCAGGTTAGTGGAGGGTGGAGTGTCGATGCTGGTTGAGCTTTTATATTTCTATTCCATTTGGTTGTTCTGTTGGTGTAATGTAAGGACTAATTAGCTCATCTCTAAGAAGTTGAGGTTTTAAGCATGTCCATTGAAAGAAGGCAAGGATTAAATTTGCTGTTAAGTTGTAATTTGAAGCTAGCTACACATAATAGTATCACTAAAAAATAAATCATAAATCCGAGCTTACTACTTTAATCACGAAAGGCGCTTTTCTCACTATCTATTCAATTTTATTGTATACAAGTATTATCTAGATGTGTCAGGTGCTGAATGTATTTGTTCTTTCACATATAATGTTCTTGAGTGCTTTATGGAGTGAGATTGGGCCATAGCTTCGTAGTGGTATATTCAACTTTTCGTGCAAATCTGTTCAGTAATTTGAGGATTTGTTACTCACTTTAGTTGCCTGTTATATATTGTATCCATTTCTACTATAGCATCTTGTTTAGCATCATTTCCTCAAATTATTCCTCCATGAATTAAGAGTTCCACCTCTCTAGTTCAGAATGAATCCATGCTTGTTTTCATGTAAAACAACTAAAAGTTCCTTGGTGATCATCTTGCAGCACTTACAAAATTCGCTATGTTCTAAAGAGGCAAGATGGTGGTGCTTGGAGGTTTAGTGAAGGAGATATTCTAACAGAGTCATGACTTCTAGCATAGTGAGAGTAGAACTCTCAGTATATAAACCACAGCTTACCTGTATATGAGATATTCAAGCTGACATTGACTGCAGTTCAAGGAGATAGTGGTCTGTTCTGTTTCGTTTACCTTCCTATTTAAAATAATGCCTTTTTTCTGTCCTTGTCAATTTTGGCAGGTAATTTCTGGCATCATTAGTTGGTGTATTCTTTTTTACTTTTTTTGGTTGGGTCTGATATCTTTAAATGCTGAAGGGAGTGGATAGTCTATTGTAGCGAGGTAAATTAGACTATGAAAGTAAAATCTGATTTGTTAAACTGATTTCCGATGAAATTTGTTGGCAGTATCCAATACCTTTGTGATTGTGTTACGTTATATGTGCTGCTTGTTAATTGAATTCGAGTATACATCAGTATGTTCATACTCAGTATCATTTCTGCCTTTTGTATTGAGCTTTTGGAATTGTTATAAAATGTACTGCCCCAGAGTTTTCTGGTAGACTTTCGTAACTTAACCCACCTTGACTTCAATGGCCGGAAAAATAACGTGGAAAATCAAACATTGTGTGGTCCCTAATCTGCACAAGTTACGACTTATGAATTATGATGGCGTACTTTCGTAGCCCCCCATACTATTGCTAGTTTGCTATGGTTGCTCATCACAGGCCACCTAAATGTAGAGTGCTTGTGGAAGTAATATCTTTGGATAAAAGCCTTTTTGGCATTACATGTTTTACTTGAAAAAGAAAAGCACATTCAAGATTCTACACATGTAATGACAAAAAAACTTGCAAAATGGTCCATTATGTAATTACTTCGGTTTTGCATTTTATGGTTTTTATTTATTGCAGGAAAAAAACTATGCATGTCGCATAATTCTATTCCACTATTTCTGTATAGGTGAAATTGATCACCAAGGAGAAAAATCTTGGGCTCACCCCTATTCGATTAGATTAACGATCCATGACCATCATTGAGTTTTGAAGTTCCTTTACATTAGACATCTACATGTAAAATTCTAATGCATTTGACAATGAGATAGTCAATTGACAGTGCCTTTGGATAAAATTATTTTGAATTAAAAACAGGTTTAAGATCAGTTATGCACATACTAGTCGCAAAGAGAGTATTGGACAAAATCTCATCATCAGCCCCATATTATACTAGTTGGAGTTTTGAGTTGTGTTTGCCACATGGCAATTTTCTGTAAGGCAAGAGTAGTGTATATTGTTTAAGTATTTCATACTATTTTCACTCTACTTACCTTCTTAAATCATTCATAAGTCCTGTATCGACATGACTTACTTGTATTGTTCAATTATTCTTAAAAGAATTAAAGCATTTTAGGTAACCAAAGTTCATGCATACTCATTCTGCCATACTAACATTTGCATATGTTTTGAACGACTTGGTTGAATTGTGGATAATATCCATATTATTCATCGATTAACTTATTTTTCATTCATGTTGATATCGATTATTAAATATTTATTCAATCTTAATTAACCCAATTTTTATATGTCCATATTCACTCTGACTCTCTCGGTTGTCACTCCTAAGTACATAATAATTAGTAAATGAGCAAATTCCCGATGAATTTTATCTGGATTGGGTCTCGTGATGCTTCAAAATTGGGCCTCTAAAAGGGAAGAGCCCATTGACTAAATACCTTGTAAAAGTCCTCCCTTTTATGTCATTTTTTCCACGTTTTGTCGATTCGTCAGACTCGATACTTGCTCTGAGGATCCTTCCATGATTCATAGAGTACTATCACTGGCGTTTCAGTAGGGTTTGCGTTTTGATCCATCACTCTAAACAACTCATAAATGTAAGAAAGATCCAAAACTCGGCAAATTCGAATCGAAAATTCGCACTCTGTTCATCAATTGAGCTGAATTAGTAGTAGATCTAATCTCGCAGAAATGGAGAAAGCAACGGATCTGCTTTCCTCATCGCAGTCATTGTTCTCACTCAAATCTCTGAAGCTGAAATCGAAGCAAAAGGAGCTTCTGCTTCGAATTTCGATCCTCGGACTCGTCTACATTCTCGCATTTATCACTCGGCTCTTCAGTGTACTCAGATATGAGAGCATGATCCATGAATTCGATCCGTATTTCAATTACAGGACGACGTTGTATTTGACTCAGAAAGGTTTTTACGAGTTTTGGAACTGGTTCGACTCCGAGAGTTGGTATCCACTTGGAAGGATCATTGGTGGTACGCTTTATCCTGGACTTATGGTCACTGCTGCCTTTATCTACTGGATACTTAGATTCCTCAGGTATCGCTTTTGTTTATTCTGCCCTGTTGTTTTCAAACCAAATTACTGCATAAGGTGAGGACTTAAATGTGTAATCTTTTAAAAGGGACTTAAAGGTGTAATCTTTTAAAAGAAAAATGTGAAGAGGAAGTACTGTAATATGTATGTACCAGAAAACTATCTAGAGAAATTTAGGAAACATCAAATTTAGAGATGATTCACTGAGTCACTGAGAAATATTTTTTTTGTTTGTTTGGAGAAGAGACATAGAGAGCAAGTTTAGTCATAAGTAAAAATTACTTACCTTTAAGTATTCTACTTTTTTTGTCAATTTGGTAGATTTAATTTCAGATGGTCGTCAATCCTCATGCTAATAGGATCTGTAACCTGAGAGATATCTATTGCTTTACTGGAAAATACAGAATCGTTCTAATATGACATTTTTTTAGGTTTGCTGTCCATATCCGTGAGGTATGTGTGCTCACAGCACCATTCTTTGCTTCCAACACAACTCTTGTTGCTTACTTCTTTGGGAAAGAGTTATGGGATACGGGTGCCGGGCTTGTGGCTGCAGCATTGATTGCTATCTGTCCTGGTTACATCTCAAGGTCGGTGGCAGGATCATATGATAATGAGGGGGTTGCGATATTTGCACTGTTGCTTACTTTCTATTTATTCGTTAAGGCAGTGAAAACAGGTTCACTTGCTTGGTCTCTGGCCTCAGCTTTAGGGTACTTCTACATGGTTTCAGCTTGGGGTGGTTATGTATTTATCATTAATCTTATTCCACTGTATGTGCTGGTACTCTTGGTTGTCGGAAGATATTCAATGAGGCTATATGTGGCTTACAACTGCATGTACATTTTAGGAATGTTGCTAGCAATGCAAATTCGTTTTGTGGGTTTTCAGCATGTACAGTCGGGAGAACATATGGCAGCAATGGGAGTATTTTTCTTGATGCAGGTATTCTTTTTGTCCCGTGTGTTATTTCAGTGGAAATAGATGAATAAAAATGAATGTCTTTTAAATCATTTATATAACTATGAACTAGTCATTCAAGTTTCTTGTGTACTCCATAGTTTCAGGAGAATCGCAGGAATTTCCCAATCCCAATTTCTAAGTTTTTTTGGGGTCGTTGATGGGAATTCATATCATTTTACTTAACTCCTTCCCCCCCCGGAGGATTTCTTTTCCTCGGCTTGTAGATTTTTTCATCTCTACATTTGATATTTTCCCCATGAAAATCTAATCTGGAGGATGGATATTTGTTTCTCATGACACTTTTACTCCTTCAGCCTGTTCTTTTATTCTTTGCTCATGACTTACAATTGGTGTTAGGATTTTGCTGATGCTTTTAGAAGCTGTACAGCTTGTTCTCAATACTAAGTTTTGATCTTGTTGCAGGTGTTTTATTTCTTGGATTGGGTGAAACATCTACTGAATGATCAGAAGTTGTTTCAAGCATTCTTAAGGATAACATTGACTTGTGCTATAAGTGTTGGTGTCATTGCTCTTGGAGTTGGCACTGCTTCTGGTTATATCTCTCCATGGACTGGTCGGTTTTACTCACTTCTGGATCCAACTTATGCGAAAGACCACATTCCCATTATTGCTTCTGTTTCAGAGCATCAACCAACTGCATGGTCATCTTTCATGTTTGATTTTCATATATTGCTAATCCTTTTCCCTGCGGGTCTGTATTTCTGCTTCAAACGACTGTCGGATGCAACTATATTTATCGTGATGTATGGTCTCACCAGCATGTACTTTGCTGGGGTCATGGTTCGATTGATTCTTGTTGCTACACCTGCGGTATGCCTCATCAGTGCTATTGCTGTCTCGGCAACTATCAAGAATTTAAGTCTGTTGGTGAGGACAAAAACAAAACCTACTCAAGCTGGCTCTGGTAAAGGAACAACTAGCACAAAGGCTTCCTCAAAGGTAGCATCACAGAATATGATTAGTTATTGTTTTTCCCTAATACTTCAAATTACACGATGAAATCTTCTTAACAAGAAGCCAGTCGATGCAAACTTCTTACTGCGACTAATTCAAGTAGCTTAAAAGACATATTAGCAGGAACCAAATCTTTGGTGTTAAATAGTTTAGGAGTCATTTAATAAACATAATTTATTTTGATGGTTTGTCTGACTGGACACGTCTGAAAGATCCCTATAGGGAAGGGTAAAATTTGATGTTCTTGTTTCTTCAACTTCCTTCAAGTTCGAAATATGCTGCCTTCACTGAAACATTTAACACATTCTTTTTCCCCTTTTGTACCATCTCTTAACTCAATTTCTCTTAAATGGTCTACATACGGTGTTTGGTAATTTAACTTCCTTGTGTAATGTGTGTATGTTCCAAGAGGTCTTAAAATGTGAAAGCAACTAAATTGATACCTACTGACTATTAGGAGTTAATGTTCATGAATTTAGCAAACAGTAGCCAATTATTTTGATTTCCACCTACTCTAGTTGTGCTGTTGTCTGCTTCTATGCAAATCCCTTTTCGGGTTGGCTAATGTCTGATCCAATAATGTAGTGCAAATAAGTGCAACAAAATTTTACTCCATGTATTACTGAATACCAATTCTTTTGCAAAGTTAATAATTGCCCAAAAGGTAATATGATACAATTATCAAACCCTTTTTCATTTTATATTTACTCATGAAGCAAGATGTGTTACCTTTAACCACCAAGTCGTCCGAAATGATTTGGTTGTTCTTGCTGTGAGATTCTCCTTTTCTTTCTGCATTTTTTTCCGTTAAGTTGTCAGTGCACTAATTATGGATGATGGGATGGGGATGAGTTCAAAATTTGTATATGCTACATTGAATTGTCTCTTTACTATAGTATTAACGGCATGAAGATCTTTGTTTCTGAAAAAAGTTACATTGAATTGTGTACACCAAAAAGGTCATGTAAAATGATAAAAAAGTAGAATTATATTTTTGCTCAAGTGTGTTTTTGTTCTAGTTACAAAAATAAAGTGCTTGGGCAAAAGTACAAGTATAATGACATTTGATCTTTTTGCGTGCAATTAACTGTTTTAAGTACATGATATAACTTATCAACTCCTGCATTTTCTTTCAAATGAGGTGATGTGAACAAGAAATTAGCAACCATAATTGATTTTAGAACTAGTAGTAGTTGTGGCCTATAACTAACTTGCTTTTGTAAATAATTGTGACTAAAACAGGGTGCGCTTGATCAGTCTTTGCCCTATCAAAAAAATGGAGCAATTGCATTGCTTGTTGGTGCTTTCTATTTGCTGACTAGATATGCAATCCATTGCACATGGGTGACGTCAGAGGCATACTCATCTCCCTCCATTGTCCTAGCTGCAAGGGGTGCCCATGGGAATAGGGTTATCTTCGATGACTACCGTGAAGCATATTTTTGGCTGAGGCAAAACACCCCTCAGGATGCTAAGGTGATGTCTTGGTGGGATTATGGTTATCAGATCACTGCCATGGGAAACAGGACTGTGATTGTAGATAATAATACCTGGAACAACACGCATATAGCTACAGTAGGAAGAGCGATGTCATCTTATGAGGATGAAGCATATGAGATAATGAGATCACTGGATGTGGATTATGTATTGGTTGTGTTTGGAGGTGTAACTGGGTATTCATCTGATGACATAAACAAGTAAGGAGTTTGTTAATTTAAGAAGCATGGTTGCTAATATTTCACCTCATGTGCTGTATCTTATTTTCCTTAATCAATGTGTAATCCAGAAAATACAACCCCATGTTAATGTCAGGCTTACAGTGAAATTCTTTTCACCTTTTTTTTGTTATTAGTTATTCCGTTTAAGCATATAAAATGTCTTATCAAATATTCACATATACTAGTATGTTGATAAATATTTTTTGTATAGGGTTTCATTTCCTCGTGTTCTTTCTTTAATGATGATCTGTCTTATCTTGTGACTTCATTCTAATTTAATTGTAATCATCCATTTCGTGCTAGATTCTTGTGGATGGTGAGAATAGGTGGCGGAGTTTTTCCTGTCATCAAAGAACCAGATTACCTCGTTAATGGCGAGTATCGTGTTGACAAAGGTGCTGCGCCTAAGATGTTGAACTGTCTGATGTGAGTTCCCCTTTACTCACGACTCATTGTGTATATTGATTCATCCTTGTTTAACAGTTTTTTGGTGACTTGAGGGGGCAGCCTATTACATTTTATTGTTACTTTCTAAAATATTTTGGTTCCTGAAGTTTATTTTTTGTCTAAATTCTGTTGTTCATAGTTCATATACTATTAGATCTCTTTCTTTCTTCTCGTACACAGAGATTGATTTTATACAACTGATGTTTCATGATTAGGTACAAGCTATCTTATTATCGCTTTGGTGAGCTGACAACAGAATATGGCCAGCCTCCTGGGTAAGTTACTAACCTCACTATTCCTCATGATCATCGAAGGCATCATTGTGCCATGATCATCGAAGGCATCATTGTGCCATGATCATCGAAGGCATCATTGTGCTTTCTGGTTTTGTGGTGGATCTTAGAGCCTTATTGATCTCATACATATTTCCAATTAGAATTATCAAGCCCCATTTTTTGCGCTTTTGGGAACTAGCGGTAGGGTGGGGGTTGGCAAAAGATAATCATAGGATAAATGAGGTTATCAAATTGTGATTCGTGACTTTCTGACAATGGTTAACATGAAGTTGCAAATTTTGCTGTTTCCACAGAGACTCTTATTTGTTTTGTTAGATCTGATCTGGGTTTTGGTTTTTGGAAAAAGAACTCTGCAGATTAGGATTTGGTTTTTGAAAATTAGTTTTAGAAAAAAAGATGTGTGAAAAATATCATTGAAGCTTGAAAACACTTGAGACATTTTTGTATGTGCAAATACAATTATCAAAATGACATGTTGATTTTGTACTGAGAACATCCCTTTGCTTCTTTTAGAGATCAAATTGGTTTCCAGGAAACAACACACACACACACATCCAACTTGTTTTGAAACTGTTGTGGGCTTATGGCTTATTTGAAGAATATTAATACTGATGCCTTTCCCAATGTCTCTTTATGGTCCAGATATGATAGAGCCAGGGGAGTTGAAATAGGAAACAAGGACATCAAACTTGAATATTTGGAAGAGGCGTTCACGACTTCTAATTGGATAGTCAGAATTTATAAAGTGAAACCACCCAAGAACAGGTGGTAGTAATAAACAGGATGTCTTCTCCATCTCTGCCGCTGTAATGAGGATTTCAATTTTTGAAAGCATTAGATAGATATAGATTACTGCTTTCTTTCTTATCTTTTAATCGAGGGTGAAGTTTATGGCTCCAGTTGCCTGGGATGTTCTTTTTGTAGTATGACTTTCTCTCACTAATATGACCAGTGTAATATTTAATAGCAAGTCTTTTGAGTAGTTTGTCTGAAATCTTTCGTGGTTAGGAGGAATTTGAGATTTGGATGACAGTAATTTAAAACTTGCTCTACGCCAATTTGGTCTTGACTCCAAAGTTAAGTGGAAACAGATCAAAGATTAAAAATACATTGCTGGTTTGGTTGTTACATAGTTATTATACATATAACACTAGACAAGACATCAACTTAAGAAAATAACGGGACAACCGAAATAACATGGACAAATCCATTAGGTGGATTCAATATTCCATGTACTATATCAACTCATCGTCAAATCAAGAATCTGAATGAATATGTTGTCATCGTAAGCATAAGAATAGGAGATTAAGGAATTTACAGCAATTCCTTTTCAAGTTTCCAAGTATCAGTGGTAACATTAGTTTGCTTTTGTAAGATATTAAGATGATGAGCTCCAATGCAACCATAATTACCTTCAAAGGCCACAGATAAAATTGTAAAGGAGAGAACTGCAAACTTGAACTTTAAAAAATATACAAAAATGTGAAACTGGACTGAACCTTTTTTTCAAAAGAACTATGAACATTTTCTATCAACAGTCGTTATAACTTATAACTGGCACACTATCTATCTACTTCTCGCTGTATTATGTTCTTTTACAACTTGGTACACACTTGAGATACCACGGCTCTCCTGCCAGAAGACGAAAGATGAAAATCCCAATAAGCAAGCCATTGCTGATAGAGATATGATACTGCACAACAATACATGACTGCTAAATAGCCTCTTTAGCACCAATTTGAAACATGACAAGAGACGAACAAATAAATGACTGTCACCTCAGCCTGGAAATACAACACTTCCACATTGCTGAATCACAAAGTGAGCATGCAAAAATGCAGTGGTGTAAAAATAACAAAATGAAAACAGTAACCACAGATGGGATGCAGAAATGGAAATTTACACAATTGCATTTCCCCAACCTCCCCTCTCCGCACTCCAGTCTCTTTAATCCTGTTTTTTCTGAGAATTAAATCACCATGGGAGCAAAGTGAGGAGCTCCTGGGGAGGTTAAGAAAAGTCACCATGACATGAGAAGGTTGTTTATAAGAGTAAGAAGAATCTGGTAAAAACAAACATGCTTAGGACGATATTTCAAAAAAAAGCAAGTCCAAAGTATGTCTAAAGTTATGATGTGAAGGTAAGAATAACTTGATCTGAAATTGATCCTAAGACACATTATAGGATAATCCCTGAACTAGAGTAAATGAAAATGCAACTACACTATTCTAATGAATGAACATTACAGAGCACGGAACAAAAATAGCATTAATATGATAAGACTTTTTTCTAGTGGCAATATTAGAGAGATGGGAGCAAAGAGACACACACACCCTACCTCTTGAAAAACAAGATGTCAAAAAATAATAATCACAACGTAAAGGGACCGAGCCATAAATACGCGGGAAGAAAAATGTCAGCCAAGTGAATAGCACACTTTGACTTTAAATACACATTTTATTCAGTAGAACATATGTCTACTTCCTCCAGGAAGGACATCAGAGCTAAGTTGAGCGGACTCTTCATTTTTGCTACCGCACCCGTGTCGACATGAGACGGGTGCGGGATACATGTGGGTTTCGGTCAACCCACCATTGGATACTTTGACCAGAGACCATGGACAAATTTGGGGGAAATTGATATTTTGATTAGCTTTTCCTCTTGATCAATATTTGTTGCTTCATGTTTCAAGCCAAACATAGAGAAACTAAGAATTCAAGCGGTTGTGTTAACCTTTGGTAGACAGTAGCAACAATCTGTAAGGAGAGTTGGTGGAAGGCCTTGAATCACTTTCTTTTTAATTTTTGAGGGGAAGAACCAGAGAGCTTGAAAGAAGAAGTTGGGGGGTCTTGGAGAAGACGACCTAGAAGATCTTTCAAAATTTAGAATATTTTGTAGCTCTATTTATATATTTTGGATTTTTTGCCATAATCCTAATACCAGTATCCATACCTAGATCCGTACCTCCGAATTGTAAAATTTAGATTTTGCCAAATCCAACCCTCGGATTCGCATCTGCATCGGATACCCGCACCCAAGCAACTTAGCAAAGAGACAGAAAAGGAATGTGAATATAGATGTTTAATGATTATACTTGTTTTAAAACGTAATGGTAATAGCGGTGAAGAACAGTTGCTGATTTCACTATAGATCGGTTAAGAATGCTTTAAGGACATAGCAACTAAGATAGATACTCTATACAAGCTGAACATTAAGTAAATGTTCAGTTGGTAAGAAATAAACAAAATTAAGCATATGAATCCATACCCTCTTTGTCAACAACTTCTTGTACCTGTTTCCTTCAGTTTTCAAAAGAATGAATCATGCATCATGATTGATAGTTCACCACTCAAAGATACAAAACGATAAGGTGCTAAAGCTAAGCCAATCTGATGTTGAAGGAAGTGGATTGACTAGTGAAAAATCTTGTTCAACCACATCTTTAGTTACATCTAACACCCTTCTACATAGATATTCTTACTATAGACCTTGTGTCATATTTAATGTGGATGATTTCAATCATTTTTTATACACTATCAAGAGAAAATTACTTCGAGGCTAATTTAAAGCAAATGATCAACAATCAAAAACATTATTTTCCGAAATTCCCATATATTACAAGGATGGGGCACTTGTAATTCTCGAATACTAGCATACAAGAAACTTAATGTAACAACTATGAACATGCAAGATTTGGAGAAAACCTCAGAACTCTACTCCATACTTTAATCGAGATCCTCCTGCCTCGGCTGCCCTCCAGAACCTGGATTAGACTCCCCACTAGGAGCATTGTTGCTGTTACGATTGTTAGCATCATTGCTTGCTCCTCCACTGTTGCTCGTCTCAGCAGGTGATCCAAGTCCCCTGAAAAGCCATTGCAATGGTATCCTAAGCCTCCTCTCCCCTGTACTAGGTGTCTGAGAATTGTCCTGATCTCCCCCACCTTCTAAACCCCCAAACATCACACCAGTATTGTTGTTGTTGGTATTATTGTTACTAGTGTTGGTATGCGTATTACTAGTATTGGCAGTCTGCTGCTGTGATGTCTTCCTATTCTCATAATCAGGATCATCAGTAGGCAGCTCATATCGACACACTGGGCAAGAATTGTGCAACTCCAGCCATGGCATTATACAATCCTTGTGGTATATATGTTTGCAAGGTATCTGCTTCGCCTCCATGCCGAGTTCAAAAGTATCTTTACAAACTGCACATTGAGATGAATCAGAATCCAACAATTCCTCAGTGATCTTAATATCTGGAAGCCCAGCAACAGCCGACTTTGCAGCCGGAGGTGTACCATGACGATTTGGATCATTTTCCGCAAGCTGTTGAATCAATTGCTCAAGCCCAGGCCCTAGAAAATAGTCACCTAGATTCCCCGGAATCCTAAAATCACCACCAGCTCCACCGCCGCCTCCATCAGGATGATTCTCGAAGATTAACTGAATATTCCCACCCCTCATACTACTAAAATAGTTGTTTAGGAAAGCGAAAGGGTCAAATTGATTGGGGGATCGACCTGGTAAAGCAGCGGAACCACCAGCCATACCTCCAAATAAAGCAGAAAGATCATCAAAACCGACAGCACCACCGGTAGGTGAAGCAGCGTTTGAAGAGAAAACAATCGGAAATCCACCTCCGAAAGGTAGGTCATCGGTAGTAGCGGCGGAGAAGAAGGGATGAGTATTAGGATTAGGGTTGGAAGGTGGTGCGGTTTCCGATTCTTCTAAAAACGTACCGTTGCAATTTGGGCATGAGAGCTCTGAATTTGGTGATGGCGTAATGGTAACTGTCTGTTCACATTGGTAGCAATGGTAATTCTGTGGTTGATTTCCTGCAGCGCCTCCGCCACCAACTGCTCCGGCGGACGACATTCTTTTCTTATCAATCTATATAGAGAGAGAAAGAAAGAAAGAAGAAATGAAAGGAAACTGAAATTTAGAGAGAGAAAGAGAAGGAAAAGAGAAATTCGATGTGAGAGAGAGAAGTTAGGGAAATTGGAGAAATGGAGGAAAGAAGGAAGAGGGGCGCGTGGTATTTCAACTGCGAGTACAAATAGCTGATGGGATAATTTGAGTACTCGCTTTTTGAATGGGTGTGGATGGATGGTGGGGTCGGTGATAAGGCAGGCTACAAACTCCGACTCCCAGGTTAGTTAACAATCTTCATGTGGCTAACCTCTCAACATTTTTGATATCCTCATTTAACTTGTGTTCGCATTATTCATATAGGAAATTATTCACACCTATGTAATTTAGTTTCATTTATCATAAAAAATAAATAATTATTATTTTGTTAAACACTAATAAATCTAACGCAATTTTTTTCTTTGAGTTACCTAATATTAGATTTTGTACGAAATAAAACGCAAAGTGACAACGAATTAAATAGACGATTTTGCTGATTAATTTGTCTTTATGGTATAAAAATATTTTTGTATTATCATGCTATTTCACGTGATCACATCAACCTTGAAATCATAACATCAAAAATCAAAGGGATAAGGGTCTGAAAAATATCCCAACTTTGGTCGGATTTGCTGTTGCGATACTAAACTTTCATAAGGACCTATTACCTTCCTAGACTATTTAATACCGTATTTTTTTACCCTCTGAACTATTTAATAGTGTATTTTAAATATATATATGTGCCCACGTGGACACATTACTATTTATAAATTTGCATTATTTTTTATGTCCACATGGACAAATATATATGTTTAAAATACGGTATTAAATAGTCTAGGGAGGTAATAGGTCCTCATGAAAGTTTAGTATCGCAACAACAAATCCGACCTAAATTGAGATATTTTTCAAACTCTTATCCCAAAAACAAATAAAACTTGCTAGACAAATTAAATTGCACTAATAATAAATTCATATATCTATACATTTCCTATAAATTGTGTCAGCCCAATTAGTGGCTGAATTAAGGGAAGTTCAAGAGGTTGCCATGGGTCAATTCAAGTTTAATTGTTTAATATGATTTGAGGTTCAAAATAAGCAACCCTAGTAGTAACTATTCCTCAATTTCAAATAAACTGATATCAATTATTATGAATTCTCATTAATCATATTTTTATATTAAAATAATAAATATAAAAAGTACTTAAATACATAATAATAATAGTAGTAGTAATAATAAAAATAATAATATTAAAAATTCTATCCTTATAAATAATTAAAGTTTCAAAAAGTAAGTCGATCGATAAAATTAGAAGAATTACAAAAAAAGGAAGAAAGTAAAATGGGGTGAAGTTAAAATTTAAAATTTATATTCAAAATTTTTAAATCTTTAAAATTACTCGATTCTAAACTAAAGTTGTTAATTCAATCTGCAATTAATGAATTAGCTCCGCGCCTATAAGTGATTTGTTTTAGATAATTTAATTAAATAAGGACGGTATTCCTTTATAGTTTCTTTTTGAAAAATTCCCTTATCAGTCATTACGATGATATAAAGTTAAGAGTAAAGAAATTTAATCATAAATAATAATTGCACGAAAGGAACCCAAGAGGTTAGCAAGTTGGATACGTAAGCATTGTGTTTAAGCCACGTGGCAAGAATTCACGTGAACTCCTTTTTCTGCTATAAAAAAAAAAAAAAGTGGACCCTTCAAAGAAAAAAAAATTACTTTAGTCTATATATGGTCCTTTCAATTCAATAAACCCCTAAGAGGAAAAAAGGTTAAATTGAGCGAAACTTTTGCAAAAGATATGGAAAAGGTATTTATTTTATGCAATACATAATTTTGCACTATCAGATCCTTCAAAATAATACTCATATGTCCCTAATTACTTGTTCACTTTTCCTTCTATAGCTATCCCTAATTACTTGTCCATTTTAACAAATCAAGAAAGAACAAATTCTTTTTACCTATTATACCTTCAATTAAATGACTAATTATTTTGAAAAATATAGAACTTTTCATCCACTTCATAATTAATAGGGATAAAATATTAAACTCACTATGCCATTAATTATTTTCTTAATAGATGTGTCAATTCAAAAATCAACTAGTAATTAGGGACAGAGGGAGTATCTATGAATAAGTTTCTTTAAAATATGAAATTTGAAATACTAAAATGTCACATGTTATAATGGCAAGAGCATAGAACAACACCAATAATAAAAATCCAAAAAGGCCAAATACAGCCTATACTGTTCTTGCTAGACAAACATTATAACCATATTCGATAAGTGTTTTTCCTTTGTGTGGATCTTATTACAATGGAAAAACTTGATGAGTCGATCTACCTAATGTCTTGCTTTTACTGTTATATTGGGAGTTAATTGACGTATTACTGGTTCATCATTCAAGCTAGAAGACTCAAAGTTACACCATAGGATTCTTTCTTGTCATTTAAAACCAACTGGAGCCAGGGACTTTCTTGACATCCCTGCTTTGCATCAATTCCCTCACAGTTCCAACTCCATCCCAGTTTTGCAAACCAGCCAATGTATTGGACAGTAACACATAGATTGAAGGATCAACTTTGTCAACTTGTAATGCTTGTTCTGCTGCTCGTTTTGCAGTTTCCATATCCCCATGAAGTCGGGATGCTCCAAGCAACGTTTGCCAGACCAGAAAACCTGGTTGAAAGGGCATGCTCAAGATTAGTTCCTCAGCTTCTCTAATGCGCCCAACACGTCCAAGGAGATTCACCATACAGGCATAGTGATCTTCTCCGGGGAGAATACCATAGTCATCACTCATTGATGTGAAATACTTCCATCCTTCGTCGATAAGTCCTCCTTGGCTGCACGCATAAAGCACACATATGAAGGTAATGTAGTTAGGCTCTGCCCCTTCCTCACTCATCTGATGGAAAATTTCAAGAGCTTTTTTGGGATATCCGTTTTGCGCATAGCCCATAATCATAGTGGTCCATGAAACAGTAGTGTGTTCATCCATTGACTGAAAAACCATGAATGCCCCATCCATGCTACCACATTTGGCGTACATGTCGAGCAATGCATTATCTACACAGACATCAATGTCATCCCCAAGTTTGATCCTCAAGCCATGAACTTTCTCCCCTTCTTTGAAAGAAGCTGTGTTGGCACATGCACTAAAAGCTGTTGCTAGAGTAAACTTATTAGGCATTACTCCTTCCCTCCTCATTTCTCCAATGACTCTGAGAGCTTCAATTGGCTCGTCACAATTCAAACACCCTGCTGCCATTTGCGTCCAGGAACAAACGTCTTTAAAACAGATCTCTTCGAATGCTTTGAAACCCTCACCCAAACTTTGATTTTTCAAATACATATCCACCAAAGAGTTCCCTACACACATCTCACTTCCATGACCAGACTTAACAAGCTGGGAATGTACTTGCACACCCAAATCAAGAACAAAAAGCTCTGCTAACCCAGTAAGAACACTAGCAAAACTGAAGTTATCTGGTACAACTCCTTCGTGGATCATCCTGCACCAAAGCCTTGGTACCTCTGAGCAACAAAATTGCATGCAACCACCAAGCATTGCATTCCAAGTAACAATATCTTTATTGGAACACCACTCAAAAACCATTAATGCTTCATCTAATCTACCGTGTCTTATCAAAGTTGTCAAAAAAGCATTCACTAAATAAACATTAGACTCAAAACCAAGTCTTGTTATTAGTCCATACACTTGGTATGCATTAGTCAAGCTTAATCTATCCTCAAACGAGCAAGCGTGGAGGGCACTCACGAAAGTGAACTCATTAGGCTTCGTCCCACTCCAGTGCATACGAGTAAACAAAGAAAAAGCCTCAATAGGGAAGCCCTTTTGCACAAATCCAGCAATGAGGGCAGTCCAAGACACCACATTTCTCTCAGTCATTTCATCAAACAGTTTCAGTCCGTTCGCAGTGTCACCACATTTCACATACGCATTTAGAAGATGGTTGTGTAAGTATAGCGAAGACAGCACACCTGGGTTTTTCAGCAATTTCGCGTGAATGGCTTTGGCGTTATCTAATCTTGATGTCGCCACACATTGACGCAGTATATTCAAATACTTACCCTCCTCCTCCTTTTGGTTCTTGTCCCATGTGACTGATGCTCTGTAGTTTTTCTTTGTTGTAAATTCAGAAAAAGACGTCTCATTTTGAATACCAGTTAGTTTTTCATGTAAAGCTGTGAGCTTTTTGAGTTTTGAAGGAAACATATGGATATTTTGTAAAGAAAACAAGAAATATATGTAGCTACTACATACCTTATATATGATACCAATTAAAGTTCTGAATCAGAATAAATTCTTTTAACACAGAGGCCTGAAGAAAAGCAGATCAATTGAGCAAGCAAAAGAGAACTATTCATAGTATGCCTCAGATCTATTAAAGCTTTGATATCAGATCATAATATAGAATACAACCTAAGATAAAGTAATTGTGACTTTCCTGTTTAATATCTCTGTCTCAGCATCATATGCACTTTCCATATAATTAAAAACTAATGTAATTAAAGCCTTTCTAAACATGCTCACCCAAATGATGGAACAAAAACTGATGGATATCCCAAGCATATTCAGAAAGAACTTTTTGCTACGTACATTGCTAAACCAAAGGAGAAAAGAGTGACTTTTTTATGCCTAAGCAAGTGGAACTAAGCTCATTGTATATGGAACCACAGTAGCAGAAAAGAAAGGCTTTGGTGCAAGAGCAGAAATGCCGCAGAGGTGTTGCATCTTCCTTGTATCAAACTGATACAAATAGATATCAGCTGCAACCCTCATAAGCAAGATGTTGTTCTTGAAAGCTAGAGTCCCGATCCAAGGATAACTGGAATTATAGTCTCTTGCCAACTTTTCAGCTATCTTGAACAGATATTTGCCGTTTTCTTTTTCCAGCAATTCCAAAGAGATTGTGAAAGTAAGATCCCATTGAGAAGTAAAATGATCCTTCAGCACCCACAATTGAAGTCCGTGTTCGGATACCAACACGTAATGTAGCTTCCCTTCAGCTTCTCCCATGCACATCTCGGGTGTTAGATTGAACTGGGTGGTGGGGAGTGGTACCATTATCAACCAAGATATCTCATTTTCTGGATCAAACATAAGGATTTCGTCTCCATCAGTAAGCCAATACAGAATCCCTGTTACGCAGATGCATCCCTTTTTCTGCATGTTGTGATTGCAAAGACAAATCTCTCCGGATATCCTCCATTCTCCTGTTTCTGATGAATAAATGTTAAAAGAGAAACATCCATCTCCTTCTATGCTGGTTTCATTTTGGTTAACTATCACAACCTTAAATTTTGTGAATGCATCAATCGGGTTCTTGAATGGATCAAAAACCAAGGTTATGCAGCTTTCTCTGGAAGGATTTGGCCACTGAAGTTCTTTCCACTCCTTATTCAGCGGGTTACAGATGTAGATTACAGGAACATCACAAGGAAAGCTACTTCGACAACAGATTAGTCCATAACTTGAATCCTGGATGATAATACGTTCTGGGAGGAAATCAAGAACATCAATATGGACTTCCGTGGTAACTCTTTCTATAGGTATGAAGCTGACCCAGTCATAATCTTCATCACACCACTGGTACCTACCCTGATAGAAGAAACCCGTGAGAGGTTCCATCTTTTTCAACTGTTCTTGGATGAAACTACGGTCAGACATAAGACATTGCCATCCCTTTGATACACACTTCAATTTCAGCAAATCCTTAGTTGACAATTTCGGTAGTACTTCATATAGCATGTCACTGCTTGGAAACCAAATTTCCTTTTTCATCTTCACAACCGACATAATTCAATTCTGTTAACTAAAAAATAGTTGGGATAATTCAAACTAGAGGAAAACGCAAAATCATGTGTGACAAAATTTTAGATAAGTACAATAATCAGGGATGCAAACAGAGCTACTTCTACATAATGAGTGGATTAACAAGTGCAACAAATATCAGAGAAATGATCCACATTGAAAGATGCAGAATCAGCAAGAAATCCACAACATTTTCAGATATATGGGTAGCAAATAATGACAGTTGCCAATAGAACCGCTCACAAGCTATATAGTATAAGCAGAATACCTGACAAACTCGTATTCATCATAAAACATCATACAGAAGTGAATTGGGATATGAGTATCAAATACCAATGACATCATCATTTAACAAGACTAGCACGCACAAAACTTGAACACCACACAATAGTATAGTTCTTCATCCATTGAGTTCCTGTTAACAATTTTACATATATGGAAGTCCGTTTTCGCGGTGGGGTGGAGTTTTCGCCATTTTCAAGAAACAGAAAAAATGTATCTACTATGTCCACACATTGCTAGCAAACCCCTAACCTTCCCAGTAACCCTATTGCTCCCAAACAGAACTGCTTCTTTTTCTTAGTTTCAACTAAAGATCAATACATAGCTCTGTACAAGTAAGCCATTTCATTAGCCCATAATGAACAAAAACACAGCTCAGTTCATCCCATACCTCTCCACCCCCTAAATCACACTGCTGAAAAAGTAAATGTAAAGATTAATCAAGCAAACCACATTGTAAAACAGAAAAAGTTGTAAAGATTCAATCTTTTCAAAAGAACAACACAAATATTTGCCAGACCCAAAAGGGTTTTTTGCATTAGAAATAAAGAGTTGAAAACAAACCTTGTATTCTTTGAGAAAACTTAAGAAGAGCTTCAAGAAATTCTCAAAACCAACTAAGCTGCCATATCTCCCTATTAATGTTATCTGTGTGCATTGTAGCTTGCTTTCACTTTTACATGCAAAAAAAAACAGAAATGGTGTCTCTCAGAGTGGCACTGAGATATTGGTAGTGGTAAAGTAGGAGGGCACAGGCTCTTCAAATGGTGCAAAGGGATTTGTACTAGTTATTATTGTGACAACAGACACAAAGGACAATCCCACTGCCTACATTTTATCTTTCTTTTTGGTTTTGCCTTTTTATTAGTATCAGGTTATTTAATTTACTGGCAGAAAAAAATAATGTAACCATTATTTATGTATTCTATTTGACATTACAGTATTTCCTATAATGGTTTATTGCATGCATTAGCCTGATTAAACATTTTAATCATTCCTCAAAAAAAAAAAAAAAAAAAATTTTCTTCACCATATTTGTGAAGCATATTTTTATATATAATTTATGTTAATTTCAATATATCAAATTAAACAATGCATAAAAAATAATGTTAATTTCAATATTCAAATCACACCATGAATAACTAATATCAACTACTAATATATTATGTTAAACGCTATTCCTGTAAACCATGCCAAATGACCGTAGATACATGTGTAAAGTTTGTAACCTGAAAAAGAAACTCAAGAGATCAATATAAAGTAGTACTATTCTTTGTCCCAATTGAAGTGTCTTAATTTAATTTTCATTTTAGTTTGTCCTTAAAAAGTATAATTTTTTATATTTAAATATTTTATTTGACAACGTTAAAACTATAAGATTTAAAGGACATTTAGTACCGTTCACATCTTTAATTTAAGATCATAAGATTTACAAATCTCTTTTTATTTCTTAAATTTCATGTCTAATCAAATTAAGACACTTAAATTAAATCAAGAGAGAAATATAATTTAACCGTCTCTAATTTGAGATTCAAGTTCATTCAATTGATATACTTATAATTTCCTTATCGTTATATGTACGATTTTGAATTTACGCTTAAATTTTAAAAAGGATGATAATGTAAAATAATCTTTCCTTCTTTTTGCATTTTTACGACAATTCAACCGTTAGAATTTCGCTTTTATAGTTTTGTACTGATTTAAGGTTGGACATTTTTTACTGACTATGCAGTATAATATTTTATTTTTTCAATTAGAGTATTAGACGTGAATTTAATATGTATTTTCACTAAGTAGTGATTTTATTATATCTACTTCTACCTTCTTTGAAAACCTAACTTTATTGGTGATTATTGAAGTATTGGTTCCACAACGCAACAAAATGTATCGCATTTGAATGGAGTCAAAATCACCAGGCTTAAGATCAGTCCTTCATTATATTATAAATTTGGAGGAAGTTACGAATTACGATCATATACATTTATATAATTTTTTTCTACGTGGAAATCGATAAAGACACGGTACATACATACGCACATTTTTATCAACTTTGTATACCTATGGCATTAATTAATTTCACTTTCATACTTTTGTATTAATGATCTTTTAGCTAGGTTAGATAAATTTTTGTGTTGTTACGTTATTGATTTCCATTTACCCCCAAATTGAGTATTATTAGGCGTGAAAAGGAAAGTCATGAAGTAAATAATGCACGTATATAATATGATTCAATTTATCATCTTATATGTGATTGAATTTATTAAGTTCGATAAAAGATTAAAAAAAGGAGTAATAATGTATACAAGAAAAAAGAAAAAAAAATGAGTTGCTAAAAAAGAAGTAAAGAGGCTAACCATACAAATTCCATCGACACTTGCCACTTGGATGATTAAACTATATAGTTGCAAATAGAAAAAGCAAAGAGGTAATTTAAAGTCGATCTATTTAATATTTAATCATTACAATTAGATGGATTCCAAGAAATCAGAAATGTGACTTAACTGGATCAGATTAAAAATATTTTCTGGTCTATTTTGTGTTCCAGACGATAGACTATTCTCTATACTATTATTAATAGGATCACTTATAACAAGTCACACACTCATACTACGTAAATACAAAAACAAAGAAATTCCACGGTCGAACTATCAAAAGAAAATAAAACAGACTATAAATCGGAGCTCTAAACACAGTGCCTTGCAGTGACAATTGAAAGTTGTTGCATGCTCTCGAGGGCACTATGTCATCCATTTCAGCAAAAAATGTTCCAACACATCGAGGCTTGATTGGGTATCAGAAATGTGACTTAATTGGATCAGATTAAAAATATTTCCTGGTCTATTTTGTGTTCCA
>JAJOOO010033241.1:0-16634 GCA_029582685.1 Solanum piurae
ATCCACCAGTGAGGCGATATTCTGCTTGTCGTGACGAAAATATTGTGCCGCCTGAAAACAGCCATGGTTATGATGTTTATATATTGTATAAGGAAGTTGGACGGATCAGTTCTATCCAGAGGCAAATTCAGGATTCATTGTCAGCGACTTCAGAACAAGCCTAATTTATACACACACATAAGCATAAAGTTGTTGGCTATGTTGCTCTGACTATACAAAAATGTTGTCGCGCTCGCGTGGGATCCTCCAAAAATGCACTACTTTTGGAGGATGCGACACGCACCACGTGGCATATTTGAAGAGTCCGACCAACATAGGTTTCTGGTATATGTACTTATGGTTCGAGATGAAGGCAATTGCCTGCCCGTGGGTGCAAAATGAGCTTAATTATACACGCACACAAGCACAAAGTTTTCAGCTATGTTACTGACTCTCTAAAAATATAGACGCACCCGTGCTAAATCCTCCAAAAATGCACTGCTTTTGGAGGATTCGACTTGCACCTGGTAGCATGTTTTAAAGGAGTCCGAGCAACATAGGTTTTTGGCATATGTGCTTATGGTTTGAGATGAAAGCAATTTTCTCTCAGTGGGTACAGAAAGAGCCTAATTAATACATGCACACAAAAGCATAAACCTTCTGGCATTGTAGCTCGGACTCTCTCAAAATTTTGATGCACTGGTGCCAGATCCTCCAAAAATGCACTACTTTTGGAGGATCCGACACAACATTTTTGATGAGTCCCGAGCAACATAGGTTTATGGAATATTTACTTATGGTTCAAGATGAAAGCAATTTCCTGTCAGCGGGTACAAAATGAGCCTAATTAATAGACGCACACAAGCATACATTTTCCGGCTATGTTGCTCGGATTTTTCCAAAATATTGACATATGTGTGTCAGATCCTCCAAAAAATGCACTACGAGTCCGAGCAACATATAGGTTTTTGGCATATGTACTTATGGTTCGAGATGGAAGCAATATCTTGCTGATGGATTCAGAATAAGCCTAATTAACACACAAAAAAAAGTATGAAGTTTTTTTGTATAGTACTTATGGATCGAGATTCGAGACGACAACAATGGGTTCAGATGAACCCCTTGAACCATCTCTAGATCCGCCTCTGGATCTAGTCAGACACAACAATTGCAGCCTAGGGATCAGAACATTAAGTTCAATACATATGAAAATAAGGATAAAGGATATTTACCCAGTTTAGAAGAGACTCTTTTCCTTCTGAATAAGGTGATTTGCCAGAAATTATTTCTATTAAAAGAATTCCAAGGCTATAGACATTAGTCTCGGGATCAGCAAGCGGTGGCAGCACGGAATTCTCTAAATCATCGCTAGAGGACTTCGACTTGGCTGTTAGTTCTGACCAGAAATCAATCTCTGTAATCTGTTAAAAAAAAAGTACTCGGTCGTCAGTAAAAGTTTCTTGTTGCCATATTTTGGGATATATAGCCATGTGAAACAGACCTTAGCAGCATAATCATCGGTCAAATATATGGATTTAGAATTCAAGTTGCAATGTGGCACTGGGGGGTTTAATTCATGCATGTATTGAAGACAATACATTGTACCCATAACGGTTCTCATCCTCGCAGGCCAGTCCAGATGATCAGCTTCTTCAACTGGATCATTGAAAAAGTTGTAGTTCGTGCTATTCAGTAATAAATCCAAAAACACCATCATGAATGATTAAAATGAAACATAGAACTGCTAGAAAGTTATAATTACCATGAAGATGCTCGAAAAGAGTTCCATTAGGAGCATACTCAAAGACCATCATCCGAGTGAAAGGTTCATCCTCCTCGCAATATCCAATAAGATTAACAAAATTCTTGTGGTTCACTCGTGAAAATGTATCAATCTATTCAGGGTGAACAAGAAGAAACATATATGAGTTCTATAATAAAAAAAGTGAAGTGTTAGATGAAATTAATTTGTGAAAGCAAAGAAATGATTAACCTTCTTCCGGAAGGCTGTTTCCGAGTGCATGGACCAATCTTCCAGAGAACTTATAGTAGTTGAGATAACGGCAATCTCCACTCCACTAGACAGTGTTCCCTTGTATACTATATATGAATCGCCGCTGGTAATAATGTTGCTAAAATCCTCACATGCTGTTTCGAGCTCGGATCTGTTCAGTTTTGGAACCCCTATAACAAAGTTTTCACAGGCAAAAGAATTAAAATAGATGAAAAATATCACAGATTAAAATAAAGGATTGCACGTTCCTATGGTTGTCGTTGAAAAGCAAATTTGTGGGGGGAATATAAGCTAGAGAAAGCAAATGTATGAGGAAAGATCAGCGACATTTTAGAAGTATAAGGGGAGGATTCCAGCCTTCAAGCATTAGTATTGACGTCTCAGCTAATTCACTTCTCATGAGAAAGAAGGAATAGTTCCATTTGTACCTTCTCGTCCTAGCAAACATATAGTGAAAAAGGGTATATAACAATGCTATGCTGAGAATATTAGTCCTCTAATTCCTCATAAGACGAAGAATATCAGCATCTCCCTTTATTCCAGGTAAATTGTTATAACAAGGCCACGCTAAGAATATTTTTTTTTATAAGGTAACGCTATGCTAAGAATATTGTTAGCAATTCAACTAGTATCAGGGTGGGGAACAGAATATTAGCAGTATAACTTTTCGGCACAATATGATCAAAGTACCTGTAACAAATGCTTTTTGCAGCTGTCCACTCAATCCAGTCTTCCAAGGGCCAATTGTTCTAGCTGCTCTGATTCGGCAGATTAAGAACACAGAAGCAGCAAGAATGAGCAAAATTACTCCAATGCAAATCCCAACTACGTACTTCCAAGTACTTTCCGACTTTCCAGCAGGGGGACCTTGGCTATTAGTTGCCTTTTTCACAGCAGGCGACTGTTTTACAGCACTTGCAGACTGTCCCACGGGATGTAATTTGTCTTGAGACTCATGCTGTGGAGGTGGTGATGGTAAGTTTGTAGGATGTGTTCCATCGGAATTTGGCACCGCACGAAACGACCCACTGCTTCTTGGCATTTGAATGACAGGACCCAACGGTCCTTTGATATTGGCAGGAGCAGCAGCAAGGTTACTGGATTGTTCAGCCAACTTACGGCGTGCAATCTCCTCTTGGTGCTGTATAGTGTGGATGATGTGAGGCCTGGATAACCCTGCTAGACAATGAATAATTATTATTTGTAAACGGTTCTTCGGAGTTATTTTAAAAAATATGACGTGTTTACTCACTTGGAAGGTTGTCAGAGCAGTCTTTCCTGTCATCCATAAAGCTCGTTCCAGGAGATGGCCTAAAGAAATAGAAAAAATGCCTCTCAATAATAAAACTTAACTAGATGACTCGTGATGTGAAAAACTATTTAATTACTTACAGTTGGAAGAAACTGAGGTAATGCAAAAGTGTACATTTTATTGGTTCAATAAAGGAGGTTATCGTCTTGAATGGTTTCATGCTGCCTTGCCAGATGCTGTAAGACATGCAAAATATCAAATTGAGAAATGAGCTACATCAATTAGATAGTGTGTTGCCACAAAGATAGACTATCCAGCATCTGATATGCAAAAAACCAGCTGAATATGAAGATAGGGTACTAAAACAAATAAAAGAATCCTACCAATGACGAAATTTTCTTATACAGAGAGTTCCAGAAGCAAAAGCAGAAGTGAGATTTTCGTCGAATTGTAATTCTGTGACTAAATGAAGCTTCCCAATTTCCAAAGGAACACTCTCCTCAAAGTTATTGTTATGAATCAACCTGAAAAAACGAAATAAACACGATTGATGAGCATTTTGAAATCACTTCGCATAATGAATGTGTATGCATATGTATATATCCATCTGCACACAACAAACCGTTTATCGTGCACACAACAAATCATTAACTCACAAAATTCTTAGTGATTGCAGGTCTCCTATTTCTGCTGGAATTGTTCCACTCAAATTATTATCCCTCAAGTCAAGCACTTCCAGCATATCAAGTCTTCCGAATTCTTTAGGAATAGCACCGAAAAAATGATTCCCTGAGAGCACGCTGTAAAAGCAACCAGACAGCAAGAAGAAATACTGTTAAGATTCAAACACAACTTATGCGGAGAACAATGTAAATGCAGAATACAAGATGATGAAAGCTGATTAGTAGATATCCAAAGCTTATCCACCTTTGTCTCTACCTCCCAATTTACTTGACCAACATAACTCTTAGGGGTCGTTTAGTTTGAAGACAAGTTATGTTGGTAATGTATTATTGCTTAGTGATTGTTTGGTTTGTTGTATTAAAAATAACATGCATTGCATAAATTTCTTAGAAGTTCTTTTACAAAAACACCATCCACCTTATTTAGTAGAAAAAGAGTTTGAGGGACTTCATGGGTATTTTTGTCATTTTCACTATTTTATCCTAGGATAACTAATCCAGTACTATTATTCCACCCTCTGATGAGGATAACGTATACCGATACTAATTACTAATCCTGATATAACTTATACCAGGATGGCAGGATTAATAACCAAACAAGGGATAAGCCCTTACTAATTTTTTATCCCAGGACTATCTATGCTTGTCCATCATACACCAAACGACCCCTTACATTCTTTCGAATTTACATAAGAAGATAGAAGACTATTCAAAGATTATGACAACCTTCTACGGATGACGGTTCAGGTAAAAAATACCATTTAAGACTTAATGAGCAGGAGCCTAAAGAAAATGCATATTAGTATAGCTAAAGCTTACAGTGATCTCAAGTAAGTGAGATTTCCAAGCTCTGATGCCAGTGTTCCTTCCAAAGAAAATCCATGGAGATTTCTGAACAGAATGAAAAAAAGAAGATAGGTCAACTAATTTAACGACATAAGAAGAATCACAAGAGTCGAAACAAACAATTTCACCCTGTTGCATTTGGTAAAATCATTATTAGTTCAACAAACTGGTTCCAGAATCAAATCACTAAACACTAACCATTAGAGAAAGTTTATTGACAAGACAATCTTAACTAGAAAACTTGAGTATCTATAACAAGAGACTTACAACATGTGCACTTTACCATCCAGGCACTCGACACCAGACCACATGCACGGGTCACAGTGATCAGCATTCCAGTTTTCAAGAACTCCATTTGGATCAGAATACACATTCAATTTGAATTCAAACAACGACAATCCTGTTTCTCAAATCAACAGTAATCAGCGAAACAAAGAATAAGCCAATAACATGAATAGACTAAAGAAACTAGAGAATAGCCCACGACCCGGGGAGACAGAAGACACAGCCCTAAGTGAGTGACAAACCATGAAAGATCAAGGTTCATATCCCAGCAAAGACCAAAAACTCGACTCCCTCTGTCTCAATTTTCGCAGCACATTTTCCTTTTTAGTTTGTCACAAAAAGAATAACATCATGTTTAGACTTTAGAAACAATTTAATCTTAATATTCAAATTACACCCATACTGTCTATAACTTGTTTTAGACTACAAGCTACAAAATTCTTTCTTTCTTAAACTGTGTCCAACAAAACATGACCACATAAAATGGGGTGGAGGGAGTAAGTAATTTCATCTTGTTGGGCTAAGTCAACCCAAAAATACTCTTAACATGGTGCAATATTGTCCGCTTTGGGGCACGCCCGCACAGTTTTCACAAAAGGCCTCACACCAAGTTAAGAGATCCTACACCTTATGTAGAATTGTAGATTTCCAATCTTTTTAGCTACCAATGTAGGACTTTGTTCGCCTAACACATCTCATATGCCTCAGCCTCGATGGGCATAGTAACTGATGTCTATGTTGGTTGGAGGTAGAGGATATACAGTGGAGCAATAAAATTAATGCAAGCTGTCCCAAATTGCAAACACTATGGTCCTCCAGAAGTAAAAAAAGAAAGAAACTAGAGAATAGTAACTACCTTCAGAATTCAGAGTGCAACATTCATGAACCTCCAAAAGAAGAATTAAAATGGTGAGAAGCAATAACTTGATTCCATAAATGTTCCATCTACGCCTCATTTCTTGCCAACAGCCAGGATTCTGAACAAATTCTCACACAAAATCGCCAGCTTTTTGATATGAAATGACTCTCCTCCGAGCAACAAAAATCACTCGGACACACGAACACACAGTTGCTTATCTGCACAACTCTACACTAGACACAAAAAATAAAAAAGATTACAAACAAAATCTATCTACATTAGCCACAATGAGGTCAACTGTGGAGCCAGGATTTTCACTAACAACGTTCAAAATATAAAGAAGTAAACACCTCTACAAGGCAAAGGGGTTCAACATTTACTACATATATGTAAAAATAATTTTAACTATATATAAACAAAGTAATTTTGAACCCCTCGGCCCTACCTGGCTCTCTCATTTTCTCAACATTTCTATAATATAGGCTATATTACCTCTGTTTTCTCCATCATTGCAGAAACCCCAAGTCTTCAAAATTTCCAAGATTCAATTTTTAGCTGAAAATGCAGACATAAAAACAACAAGAATTAATAAAAATTGAATCTTTTTTGGGAGAAAGCAAAAAAGTCATCATAAGATAACCATATTCTCAAGCAAAATCAAACAAAAATTCAAAAAGTGGGGTAAAGATGAAAGATTTACCAGAAAAAGCAAACAGAGATCAAATTCTTGAAAAAAAAATTCAAGAAATTTAACCCAATGGAAAATGTGGGATTTTTTATGAAATGTAGAATTAAAATCCCAAAAAAATATATTTATTTATTTTTTTGAATATTTTTTGTTGACTGCTGTATTCAGGATGATCTCAGAAGAGGAACCTCTCTTCGACCATCCCTGAGAAAGAGGGTTGAGATGAAGGGAAAAAATGAGAAAAAAAGGAAAAAGCTTTCTCTCTCTTCTTTTCTCTCTCTAACAAAAAAGTTTCTTTTTTTTTCAGTTTTTCAGTTTTTTCTCACAGCCCACCAAATTTTTCTGACTCGTATAATACGCGTTTTTAGCAAATCTTTATTTATTTTTATTAATAAATTACTTACTATTTTTAAAAATATATAAATATAATATTATGATTGATAAAATATTGTCGATAAGAATGGCCGAGCTGGTTGGCCAACGGATGTCAAGTTCATAATACAGAGTTGGCATTAGAAATCATTTTCGATCGAGCTCATCGCACGAAGATCACACTAGAATCTCTCAAATAGCGAGTTTAAATTTGAAACTGTCTTCGTGTCTTTTTAGTCGAATCCATTGCATGAAGTTTGACTAATATAAATTATCTTTTTTGTGTTATTTGTAGATTATTGTACTGAAGCATTTTTATTTTAAACAAGAATGGGTTGGTTGTGTAGTGAATTTTCCAAATGGGGATATCAAATTCGCAATCCCCTTCAGGTTATTTCGGCCGAACTTATTGGAAAGAGCTGGCATTGGAATTCACAATTGGGAGGTTTTAAGTTCGAAACTTCCTTTATGCGGCATAGAGATCACACTAGAATTTCTTAAATGATAAGTCTCAGGTTCAACACTATGTTCGTATCTTTTTAATTGAGTTTATCATACAAAATATATCTTTCTTATGTAATTTATGAACTATTATACCGAAGCGGGTTTTGTTTTTATTTTTTTGTATTAGGTCCTACTCATTGTCTTTGTCTGTGCGTGCGTGCCTGCCACTTCAAGAATTATAAGGCACTAAAGAATTTGCAATCACTATCCAATGATATAGTAAGATAATTTGATTTTTAATTTTTTTTGTTAAAGAGATACTCTTTCCGTTTTATTTGTTTATCTTATTTTGACTTGATACGAAACTTAGAAAGTAAAAGAACTTTAAAATCTTGTGATCTTAAATTAAAACTATTTCAAATATATAAAATATTTTTTAATCTTGTGATTTTAAATATGTCAGTTGAAAAGTTAAAACTAAACTAAAAAAAATAGACATTCTTTTTTAAAACGGATAGAAGAAAAAATAGGATAAAGTAATTGAAATTAAAGAAATATTTTATTTGTCCCAAAAATGATCATGCAGGGCAAACACACTCATGAGTCGTGGTGTACCACGATAGCTCTCCCATTTATTTTCTTTTAATATTAGTATACCCTCTATATGTATTAAATACGAGAACACTATTAAATACTTTATTATAAATTTAATTATTATTATCTATTAATTAAGAATTATTGTAAGTACTCATAAATATAAAATTTTAAATCCTCCTCTAAACTCACCTTCTAGGTTTTGTTGAAGATCTTGTACTTGAAAATGAAGAAGTTCAGAATCAAACTTGTTTGAATTCATTTCACAATGCATCGTATTGTTTTGATGAATATGACATTTGGATTGACTATATTGTTTTTCGCCATTTTATCATGTCACGCACCAACAATATGAAGAATGAGCTTATTATATTACGAACAAACAAAAAAGTATGAATAATAATGAGACAGTAGAAATAACATTTTTATAAATTAACATTCATATATAAACAAAGCAACTAACGTGGTATAACCTTGCACTTCAATTTAGGTATATATGTAGGACAGACGAATGTACTAAGCTCTCGCTATGCATGGGTTCGGGGAAGTGCCGAACCATAAAGCTCTATTGTACGTAGTCTTACCTTACATTTATGCGAGAGGCGGTTTTAAAAACAACATAATTAGGGATGAGTATAAAATTCATCAAGGTTCTTTTCAGGCAACAACAAAAGCACTAGATGAACCTTCAAAATGCTTAACTGAACCCAGAAGAGCCTTTGCAGCACCAAAATGTCTGATTCTATATACACCTGAAGCAGCTGACTCTGGCATCCTCCACTCGATCGTCGCCTTACTTCGAGTGCTGAGTTTAGCAGGTCTCGACCATATAAACCGAAGGCAGAAATCATCGTCATCATAAGCAGGTACCCAAGTGTCCTTTCCTTGAAGAATTTCGACGAGAGCAAATGTACCTTCAGTCATGAGGTCATTTCTGGGGCATGCTGACCAGAAAGCAACCGAGACAAGGTCACCCCTCTTGAAAGTCGAACTTTGAGGAACATCGGTAATTAAGTCACCAAATTTGGAACCAAGTGGTGTAGCATCCATTACAACCGGTGTCAACAAGCTTATCTGTTTTTCTAGCAAATCAGGGGGTTGAGGACCTGCTTGCAAGGTCTTTCCTGTGATAAGAGCAGACGCTAGCGTCTTGAACTGTTGGATGTAAGCACTAAGTGTATGTGGACCATACAGAGTAGAGGCACCCTAAAAAAAATAACGTAAAGTTATTCAAGAACAATAATAGAGTAACTTTGCACATTCGAAATGTGCTAGTTCTAAGAGACAATTAATTGACATTAACATGACAAAAGAGATTCCTTAAGTTTTGGCCTTTAGTCCTAATTTCAGAAGAGAAAAGCAGATTAAAAAACAAATTTTGGGTTTGACGGATTCCTCATAAGACGGGAAAAATAAGCTAGCAGCAGAGAGTGATTGTAACTAAAAAGGCGAAACTAGATTTTAATTTGCGAAACATTAAGGTGAAGTTATAGGAGTGTGCTATATAATTTAGCTCATTGTTCGAGATGAGAATCATAGACATTTCTACTGCCTTATACTTAACCTCATTGCAATAGATACCATTAGAGTCAGTCTTTAGTGTTGTGCACTATTTTCAAAACAATCAAATGTCAACCACGTCTTCCGAAAATTTCTGAAGCTCCTGTAATATTTGGTCTTAAATATGCACATCTTTTGGGAGATGCTATCAAGGTTGTAATAGAATGACTGTATTTAAAACCTTATCCTATGGGGTACCAAGTCCCTTTATTTATTTTTCTTGACTCTGCAAATTGGATGGAAAAGAGGGTTTTACATGCTTTAGGTACATACTAATGTGCAATGAGTATATACCGGACTTCTCTGAACATTTATATTATAACCGATGCACTATAATTTCTACTTAACTGACCTCATATCTCTGTATCTCGTACTCCTCAAAGGTGGTTATATATTGTGAATATGTATTAGTCAATCCAGCTAGCACAACATGAATATTGCTATCAAACTCCTTGGTACCCCCACTCGTGAGCACCGTCTTCACAGCATCTCGTAGGCGTCTACCCGCCATTGTAGTGAATTCTGTTTTGAGCATAAAAGGAAATATGTGAGGTATGAGAAGAAGACATCTCAGAATCTGCCAATGCATAAGAAATCACCAGAAATAAAAGACATCACAAGTCTTGATTGATACCTCCAGGTACGCTGAGAATGACCAGCTGCCCTATTCTTAGAATCTGAACAGGAAGTATTGAAGGCTGCAAAAATGGAAAACAAAGGAATCAATCATTGAACATTATAAACAGGACATCATGTAGAGGGTTTCTAGTATTGTGGAGGGAGGTTTACGCATTTGGATTAGGATTTTAAACTTTTACGTATTGAAGCCAAAAAAAAATAAAACAAGTATGGCAAGTAAACCAGAAAATGGACCATATGCTTCTCTATGGTAGCAATTCATTAAATGGCATATTGTTGAGCAGGATGAAGACTTCCCATCACTCATTTATCAAAGTCAAAATATTTTTTTTTCTTCAGTTAGCAACCATACAGAGTTTAAACCTTCTCATCATTAGCAGGACATACAGACAGTACCATTATTTCTCCCTCTCGTCTATATCTGCCCGTACATATGGTTAAAGTGAGATGAAAATTGTAAAGATTGATAACACAATCTATGGATTTCAAGTTGTACAGGTTTTAGTTGTCAACTGCTAGTGGTAGAATGAAATTCAAATATGTACTTTTGCCCTGAAATTTTGAAATGAGAATAATAGATTGATTAAGCAACATGTGTTCTATTGTACCAAAGTAATTTAACACATTTGAGATTCCGAATTACGTTTTCTTCAATCAGGCACTCTTCCTGACAAAAAGATTTAAGTATTCCTTTTAGCCGGAAAACCCAAGTCCACATGCATTCTACCAATAGGAACTTGAGGAAGAAGAACATCTAACTGTTTATTGCTAGAGAGCCTCTACGTGCGGAAATATTAAACAAGTGACAGAGCAAGAAGCTACTTACTGCCCAATCATATGGCACCTTCATTTCACCAGTATCCAGCAAAATGGGCTTGGGATGTTGACACTTGTTTTGTTCAGCACTTGGTGTTTTAAGCAAGTTCCGCACCAACCTCCAAAAAGCATTTCCCTGAAGATTTTTAAATTAAAATGAGCAAACATAAAGCACTTCATTCACTCTGATTGATAATGGTCACATAAACAAGAAAATTCTTTTTAAATACCTGGTCATCGCCCTGCTTAAAATCAAATGCTCCGGGTCCATCAGTTGTACCGGCAGCAAATGCAAACCCCATCGCAGCAGGACAGGTTTTAACCGTTTCAGTACTACCACCCTCTTTTGTAACTGTTACCTCAAGTTTGGAGAAGTCCACATAGGTGTGGCGAAAATCAATCTTGCCCTTTACTTGCTCTGTTGCTTTATCGAAAAGCTCAACAGCTTTTTTAAATTGTCTCTCTCCAATGATGCGCGTACTCTCAAATTCATCAGGATATCTACCACCAAGCGAAGGATGACATTATGATCAAGCTATCCAAATAATACTTAACAAAGATTGAAATTATCCGAAATCAAAGTAATAGCTATTAATGCATACCCTGGTCCTCGACCATAACATAACTCGTTCTTTCCACCGCATGTACTATGATTGAAGTCGCAAGGAAGCCCTGTGTCTATGCAGAACGTACCGAGCACATTGGGACTTACATCACCACAGTTGGATTGACAAAAAGCAGAAACAAATTTCGGCCGATCAGCCAACCTTAAGGCACTTCTGACACGTCTGGCCACGCTCATTAACCTTGTGACTGGCTTACCTGGAGAAGACTGGAAAGAAGCAGCAAGTTCTAGTAGCTCATGATCTGCATTTAATTACAATCTGATTAATGTGTGTCCTTGGTATTGAAACAATTAATTTTCTCAACTTTCAGCAGCAATCTAGTCCTATTGTCCTCTGAGCAATCTCTTATTTACATCATTCTATTTATCCCAAACAGAAAGTGACAGGTCCAGAGAAGAACTCTATGGATTAGAAATTGGAACATGTTACCATACTTCACTCATAATTGATGAAGAATGCAGTCTATGCTTCCACTTAATCAGTACCTTATGTGCATCTAGTATTTTATGTAAAGACTGCCTGGGTCCGCTCACCAACTAGTTGAACCTCAAGATGACAAAGACTAGCCCTCGTCTGCAGACCAGGTCTAGGGAACAAAGACCACCTTGGAGTCATACTCAATGCATAACTGTTTGGAAAAGCTGAGCCCACACACTTCTATTTTCTAACTTTTTGGTACAAAATAGCTAAACAACCTTCCCGTTGTGTTTCACCTTTTAGCCTTCCAATCCAAACAACCAGAGCATTAACTCCAACGTCTAGGTAAAAAGTCAATCTTGGAAAGAGTAATTATAGTATATGATGTTTACTTTTACAGTTATATCCAATTACTTGATCAGAGTCATACACAATGGGGAAAAAACCTTACTCTCCTCTTAGATCTGAGTCGGATGATATCTACATTTAGTCCCTATATTATTGTACTGACATGTTTACAAGACTTTATGTTCATTCTAACCTTTTTTCCAACAAACTCCATCAGATTCAATAACCCTACTAGGTTTTGGCACCAACCTTCTGCTACATCCTCTTCCCCCGACCACACATTCCCTCCCAATCACCTAAAAGTACCCCATCTCTCTCTCTCTCTCTCAAACCACCACAATTGTTCCTCCGAACCTCCGTGGGGGTTGGGAGTCTGGAAAAGTAGATGATGACAGAAAAATTAGTTAAATCGGCTTACAATGAGTTTAGTTACTTCAATAATGAGACTAGAGCTCATATCAAACAAGTTAAAGGTTACTGTTAAGTAATATAATATAGAGGTTTAAAGAAAAACAAACTCAGTACATCAACCTAGAAGGTGCAAAAATGTCTGAGGGAAGTACAATCTAGGTACAATCTACAATTAGTAACCAATCATCACTTTGGCTTGAGATAATTCATCACATGAAAAAGGAGAAAATCACTTACGCTTCCCACGAACAGTTGGGATGATGTTTGAGACTCTTCGGGGAAGTTCGCTTGCTTTAGATATATTAAACTTTGATGGTTCAGTATTTCTCTGATCATACCAGTCTTCCATAAACCGAGCAGCAGCTCCTTTGTTGTCCCCACTAATCAAAGAGTTAGTTCGACTCATAGAAGTTCCATGAGTTGCAAACCAATTAAAGCTGCCTACTGGACCCCATTCATCATCACTAAACTTTAAAAGGGTCATTTCTTTGTCAACATTGTACTTATATTTACCACGTTCTCCAGCAGGATTATTCAAATAAGCACTAGGGCTACGATTCACACCAGCATCCAGTAGCTCCCCTGTTGATGACAGCCAAAATTTAATTAATCTAATGCTGAGATTAACTTGTTAATTACCCAAGATCTGTCAAAGTTTCTGCTGTGGAATATATAGTTCTTTTTCTTTTTACAGTAGTGAAACTTGAAAAGAACACAAGCAAAATCAAAAACACCAGTACTTGAGCAATTTAACCCATCCACTCAAAATAGTTGATTAAGTAATACTAGTAACAAACAATCATAGATAAATAAATAAACCCAAAAGTCCAGACTAATAAGATCAAAGCAAAAGTCTAAAGATTGGCAGGTAACAAATAAGTTCACCCAATATATTGTTTCTGGCAGCACTTAGCCACTCTGTTTCATAAGACCACAAACAGAAGACAGTAAGCAACTAAGAGGACAGGCACCAATCATCATAACAAATATTAAAATGACACATGATGAAAAATTGTAAAGACCTAAGACAGATGGACATAGAAGAAAACTAAAAGCTGCAATCCTATGTCTCATTGTGGAGCAAAAGATACAGAAGAAATCAACAGCCTACCTTTATTGACAAATATTGATCCAGGTCGGAGGTTTTCATGAGCTTGTATGATACTTTGCTCAATCCCATTAACTACAGCATCAAATGATTGACGAACAAAACCAAGAGATGTTACGATATATACTACGTATTGTAGATAACCACCAGGGCCAGCATGGGTGTGAATCCCACTAATAGCAACATTTTGTTCGGTGTAAAGATTCCCATACCTGGAAAAGAAGCAGTTAAAACAAAATTTGAAATCAAAATAGGAATTGGGCTTAGTACACCATCAAACATGAACCTAAATCCAGTTAACATAACAAGAATTTTTTGCATTTTGTCATACTTCACAGATTCAATGGGAAATAAATAAACCATACTAAGGAAGGTATGAGCACCTAGCCTTCAATCTCTCAAGAACTTTGATGGTTACAATCTGCGAGGCCATGCAAGCATCAAGGTTCACGAAAGCAACACGCTTCCCTTGAGGTTCAGCTACAATGAAGGTACGAGCTCGCAATCTGAAGTGAACACCCGACACAATCTGTTCCATGTTAGCATATCCCATCATGTTGACATCAGCAGCCGGCCCAGTTATATCATAGCTTCCAAGCCCAATTAAGTAATCGGAAGCTTCCACTCCTCCTTTCCCATTCCCTTGTGATAATAACAACAACAGAACCAACCAAATCATCCCTATAGATCTCCCAACCTCACCTTTCAGACAAACAGATACTCCAATCAAGTTAACAACGCAACGCAACTTTCCAGCTTAATCAGTTCAACACATCCTCCTATACCAAAATGAATTACAGCCAAAATTTTAAAGATCCAAACTTCGAATACTAATTGCAGCTACTAAAGATTTATATCAGCTCAACGAATAGGGAAATCCTCTAGATATCAACAAACATAAGATACTAAGCAGTTACTAGCTTTAACTTAACCCCAGCAGGGAAAAGAACCTGAGAAAGTGATGCATCAAATTGCGCTATACAATTATAGTTGAATCAGTTAGTCTCAATCATGATATATATAAATGAATTGGGAGATAAGGATAAAAAAGAAACAGATAATCCTATCAAGTTATCAACACGACACTGTCTTGCAGCTTAATCAATCCAACACACCCTCCTATAACAAAATGAATTACAACCAAAACTTCAAAAGATTCAAACTTTCAATACTAATTGCATCTAACAATCTATATTTCAGCTCAACATCTGGGAATTCCTCTAACATCAACAAAAATAAGCAAAACTTTACACTAAGACTCCAAGTAAACACACGAAAAAACCAAAAGGGGTTCAACATCTACTACATATACATAAGAAATAATGTTAACCATATATAAACAATGTAAGTTTCCTCCCCTCAGCCCCACCTGGCTCCGCCCCTGCAGATGAAAAAAAAAAAAAACACTACATTTTGAAACCATAATTTGGTTCAATTGTAAAAACATAAAGATTGCAACCCATTATCTGAAAATTCTAAATTCCCCTTAAAACCCGAAAAAAAAAACCTAAGTTGAGAAATTACCGATGCTCTACCAATTGAACTACAAATTGAAATTGTGCTAATAATAGCAATTCTTATAGAATCAACTACTCATATATAAAAGTAACAAACAGAAAAATTGTTGCGGAAGAGTGAAGTATGAACTTACAATTATAATAGGAAACTTCATTTTTCTGCTAAAGTGTACAAAATACTTTACAACAACGATGCTTCCGGTTCACACTTCACCATTACACTTCCTGGGTAGTCGGGGTGGCAGTGGGACCCACATCTGATGACGTGTCCTCTCGAAATTGCCGTATTCGTCGGATCGAATTTATGATTATTTTTTTTAGTCTTCTGTATAGTTTCTGTGATTTTTGGGTTTTGGGGAAGAAGACGATGGGGTGGCTAATATTCAAACATATCTTTCTTTTTTATTTTCCAACTTCACCTTTCGTATCTTCTTTTGGCGTCTGATTAATCTGAATTTTTCACGAAAAATTTGTGGTATTCGATTAATCTGAATTCCGCTTGAAAATTTCTATATTTACACATATCTTCTTTCATTATCTTTTATTTAATATCTAATACCATATTATTTGAAGTCCGAAAAAAATTTACTCTAAGAGATTAAAGTCGATCTTTTTGCAATAAAAGTAATTCTACATGCAAGACTCAAAATCAATTTTTTTAATTAAAGAGAAAAAAATATTGACCTAGTTATCATAACTTTTTGTGATAATATTCAAACATATAGTTATTAATTTAATCAAAATATCTTTATTCCCTTCTTCTTTTCTTCTAAGTTGAGGATCAATTGAAACAAAAAAGAGGTACGGAGTAATGTTTTTGTTCATTCTACTTTATTTAAAATTCATGTATAAACTTACTAGATATTGTTATTATTATGCTCAATTTACTTTTATTGATTTTTCTATTAAATTCATTTCATCTTTTTGTTAACAAATTTTTGGTAAAGAAAGACGATATATTATAACAGAAAAAGGATAAAAAAAAATTCTAACTTATTGAATTTCAGTTTAAAAAAATACACTCTCTTTTCACATGTTGAATCAAAATATCATCAATATCTTTTGATTTAGAATATCTCTAAAAATTAACAGTTGACTAATTTATTTTGAATGTCTTGAAAATACTTTTTCACAACTATTTATATATATATATATATATATATATATATATATATA
>JAJOOO010033242.1:0-11274 GCA_029582685.1 Solanum piurae
ATGCCTAGAGGCGAGGCTTCCATGTTATCGTCCTCTGTAATAGGCTTTTGTGCACTATTCAAATGGTTTGCAGTAGTCATCATGGCAGAGCGAATAGCTGAAGGACTCCAATCAGGATGTGCACCTTTTAGCATTGCTGCAATTCCAGCTGCATGAGGTGCAGCCATGGATGTGCCTGATTTAAGCTCGTAATCAGTGGTTAATTGTAGGCTCTCAATAGAAACCGAAGGGATATTAGGTGGAACTGCTGCAAGAATAAGTGCCCCTGGAGCCATAATATCTGGCTTTGAGATTCCTGCGTAGCTTCTGGAGGGTCCTCGTGATGAGTATCCAAGAAGAAATGGGCTTGGCCTTTCTCCATCCAAATATGTTTCTTGGAATGTTATGGTGGCAGTGGGAGCAACACTGTTTTTAACGTAATTGATGACTTGCGTCCCTTCCTTTTTGTCAATCACAATTCCCGGGTGGGTAAAAGAAGCATCCCTGAACACTGCTGGATCCTCAGAAATAAAGATACCGGCTTTAAATCTTGCTCGAGTGACATGTAAAATTTGACTATCAAAACCAAAACTATCTTCAAGTTTATTATAGTCACAAATGATGATGGTGTTTTGGGGATCAGGAACTTGTGATAACAACTCATCTGATCTGCAATTAGATAGAGTCTTGTTGTAAATCACCGGAAAATCCCTGACAAAGGCTCTTGCAGGAAACAAGCTCCACCCCCTAATTTTTAATCCATTGCCCAAAGTCAATGTTCCTGCAAACGTCCGGTCGGTAAAACCTGCTGCCACGCACAAGATCCATGGAGATCCATTGCCTAAAGTTCCCCAACTATGACCTCGATTTCCAGCTGAAGCTGAAACCAGCACTCCCTTCATCATAGCTCCGAAAGAAGCAATAGATATAGCATCTTCATACAAAGGAATGAAACGGTACCCATAAGAAATGGATATCATGTCAACACCATCTGCAACAGCTTGGTCCATAGCAGCAATTAAATCTGAAGTAAAGGTTCCTTCATTAAAGCTAAACTTGTATACAGCTAGCCTGGCTCGTGGAGCAACCCCTCTAGCTGTTCCTGGTGCATATCCAAAATGGGAAACACCTTTCGCAAAGTTCCCAGCAGCAATGGAAGCGCAATGTGTGCCGTGACCATTAGTATCCCTAGCAGAATTCATGGAAATGTTCAGAGTAGGATCATCAGCCAAAAGTCCCTTGTTGAAGTAATTAGCCCCAATGAGTTTTCTGTTGCACATGGAAGTGTTAAACTGGGTGCCTGGATTGCAAATTCCTTTCCATCTTTTGGGGATTGCAGGAATACCATCATCTCGAAAACTTGCGGATTCTGGCCAGATGCCACCATCAAGAACACCAATGATCACATCTTTGCCTAAACCAGAAGCTGGCCATAGCCCGTATGAAGGATTGAGCTTGAGGTAATCAGATGTGTAAGTAGTGTCAGGTTCCACAGTTCTATCTTTATAAGCTGAAATGAAACCTGGTGACTTCTTCAAAGCTTCCAGTTCATCTTTGGACAAAACAGCACTGAAGCCATGAAACACATGGTCATAAGAGTAAACAAGTTTTGGAGCAGAGTGGAATCTGTCTGCTGATGAAGGAACAGAAGCTTTGATAGAATCAATAGTGGAAGAATGCCAATGATGGTGATCAGTAAAGACATTAGGCATTAAAGATTTGTCCAAATGGACAATGTAAGTGGATCTTTGCTCGGTAGCTAAAAAGAGATGAGCAGAAAGTGCCCATGAAAACAAGACTAGATATGGAGAATATGGAAACCAAATGTTTCTTGATCCCATTTTCACTCACTACACATTACTCAAATATTCAATTGACTTTATAGGATAACACATATAAAAAGATTAGGTCCTTGTAACAATTAATACTGTTAGGTGGAGAAGATTGAAATGAGCTTGAGTGACACTAATGTAGAAAAGACAGCAGATTTGTGTAAAAGTGAACTGTTGAAATTTGTTTACTTTTAGCAAAATAAGTTATTTAGTTTGAAATAAATTTGAATTTTGAATTTTAGTTAGTTTGTTTATGTTGTTGAGATATTTTAGGTTATTTAAATTTCAAATTATGCAGATTATGTTATTCTTGTTGGCTATATAAAGCTCCTCAATGCTTAAGAAAATCATTGAAATCAACTGAAAGTCATTTCAATCTATTGAGAGACATTTTCAATCATTTTTGTGCTGCCTCATTTTTTAAAAACACCAACATGAACTTTACTAACCAAGTTTTATGAATGACTCAAAATTACCGGAGCAATTGTGCTGTGGAGGTGAGAATCAACCCCGGGAGATGAGGCCATGGTGACATTTTTCATGTCCCCGAGTTTGATGAATGACTCAAAATCAATCATGTAGAAGGAGGCAGTGGGTCGGGGAGGGGGAGCTTAAAGTTATGTTTGGATGACTAGATATCCAGATGGGAAAAAGGACAAATATACCCCCGAACTATCGTTAATGGTATACAAATACCCTCCGTCATACTTTTCATTCATCAGTGCCCCTGCCGTCCAAAAATCAGTGCACATTTGCCCCTTTCACTAACGGAAGAGTTATTTGATACACATGGCGCAATCCTACTGCTCAACCCTATTTGATCAATTATTTAACCCAAAATTTAAATACCCACCCATTATCCATTTAACCCGCTCATTACCCATTTAACCCACCCAAATAAAAACGACGGCGTTCTTTTTATTAGAAATTGAAGAAACAAAGCGCACATGTCTTCATAGGTGGCGAAAGCACCTTGTTGAATTGCACAGTGATTCATTTTCTCTCTAGTTTGGTAGTAAGATCTAATTGAAGAAAAACGTGTGTTTCAGGAAAAAAATAAGAAATTTTAGGTAATTCATAAAAAATTTCAGCAGATCTGGAGTGATTACTCCACTAATTATAAATTTTATACGAACTATGTGAAGAAAAAATTTACAGATCTGGACAAATGATAAAAGGAATCGAGAGGCGGAGATACGTGTGCGAGTGCTTTTTGACCTTTTCGTTGAGACAAACGAAGAAGCAGCCAGCAAAATCAGAAATCAGAGCGAAAATCATTTATTTTGAGAAGATCAATTCGCAGAGACCCCTAAAATTCATAGCACATATACAACTTCTGAGAATAAATTAGAGATGTATTCGACTGAAAACCTAGAGATCTTCTTAATTTCTTCATAGATCTACGCTTCCTCTTGATTTTCAACAAATTAGGTAAAGCGCAACCGACGGAAATTATAATTAACAAATCAAACTTTCACACAATAAAATTACTGCAAAGAAAATTAATTAATCGATTATCAGCTAAAGTTAATTGGATTTACTTCGAAAAACAGCTCACCTATTCAATCTTCCATATGATTTACAAGTAATTTTCAAGCTATAAGTTACCGCAAAACACAAGCTCAGGCAAAAAAAATCTAGATAGTTTATTTGTGTGGGTCATGGGTAAATTAAGTGGGTTAAATGAGTAATGGGCGGGTATTTAAATTTTGGGTTAAATAATTGATCAAATTGGATTGAGCCGTAGGATTGCGCCACGTGTACCAAATAACTCTTCCGTTAGTGGGAGGGGTAATTGTGCAATGATTTTTGGACGGCAGGGATACTGATGGACAATCTCTTGACAGATGGCGCTTTACCTCCCAAATCTGGACTAATTTTTCCCATTTGGATAGTGATGGAATGTCTAAGCAATCTAGCTAGAATTTGAAAGTGAAATTTTAGAAAGAAAATCAGATAATAATATCATTCTTTTTGAAAAGTCTTTGAAATTTTGGGAAGTTAACTTCATTTGTTCGTACTGTAATGTCCATCCCAACATACATGTTGAAAAGTCTTAGAATTTGCTCGAGTAAATGAGACTTTAAAGACTTCACCAGTCCAGCTGCAGAGTAAATTTTCTGAAACTTTGATATTCGGATCGCTGTGTAATTATAGGGTCCCAATTCCTCAGTTACTTCAAAGAAAACTCCATTCACAATTTCATATTCCGTTTTGAGAGAGCTGAATCCATTTATTCTCCAGTTGATAATATTCAACTATTGATGTGGATGAAAGAGTTGGATCATGGGTGAAGCACGAGTTTAGATTGGGAGTCGTAAAGAGGACATCCTTCAAGCCCTTTATTTATAACAATTTTTTCATCTCTTCTTTCAAACCTATTCAACCGGTTGGAGGGTAAGTCAATCCCGTAGTTCGACAACAAAGAACAGACCAGACCATCTCTGAGGGGAAAAAAAACCACTAGACATGATATTTCAACTAGCAACAACAATGTAATGTGATCTACATTACTTCAAACCACAAATTATCTTTACATTCCATACTAAATGCCATCAAATCACTTATGGCATGGGAACAGCTTGATTAGTAGCCGCCTAGGGACCACGCAATGACATTGTATATTATCACACTTGTACTACCAACTCTCTGACATGAAATAAATGGTGCTTATCTTCAAATGTGAAATATCTACTACTACATTGATCTATAAATTCTTATAGAAGTAATGTATACAATCATCATTCAAAATTCAAAATGGAGTGGCCTAATAACTACTACTATCTTGTTTTCTTCTTTCTGTTTGCTCCTCTTCTCTGTTTAGCAGAGAGAAGGACATACATTGTCCATTTGGACAAGTCTTTAATGCCTAAGATATTTGCTACTCACCATCACTGGCATTCTTCTACAATTGAATCCATTAAGATTATAACTCCTGCTTCACTTAATAGCCACCATCCTGCTCCAAAGCTTCTATATTCTTATGACAATGTATTTCATGGTTTCAGCGCTGTTTTGTCCCAAAATGAACTAGAAGCTTTGAAAAAGTCTCCAGGATTTGTTTCGGCTCACAAAGACGTACCCATTGAACTCCACACTACACATACCCCTGAGTTCCTTAAGCTCAATCCTTCATCTGGTCTTTGGCCAGCTTCTAATTTTGGCCAAGATGTCATTATTGGTCTCGTTGACACGGGGATATGGCCTGAATCGCCTAGCTTTAGGGATGATGGTATGCCTGAAATCCCGAAAAGATGGAAGGGAATTTGTCGAGCAGGCACTGATTTCAACTCTTCATTGTGCAATAGAAAAATTATTGGGGTTAATTACTTTTACAAGGGCGCTGTAGCTGAGAATACTCATGTGAATCTTACCACATTTTCTGCCCGGGATTCTTGGGGTCATGGTACACATATAGCCTCAATTGCTGCAGGAAATTATGTCCAAGGAGTTTCCTACTTCGGATATGGAAAGGGAACTGCAAAAGGTGTTGCTCCCCGTGCTAGGTTGGCTATTTACAAAGTATCATGGCGTGAACTTGGATCGATAACCAGTTCAGATATGATTGCTGGTATGGATCAGGCAGTTGCTGATGGAGTTGACATCATATCCATGTCTAGTGGATCAGCTCATGTTCCGCTATATAGAGACGATATAGCAATTGGGGCTTTTGGTGCTATGATGAAGGGCATTCTCGTTACTGGTTCAGCAGGTAATCGCGGTCCAGATTTTGGAACTCTAGTGAATGGAGCCCCGTGGATCATGACTGTTGGATCAACTTCCACAGACCGAACCTTTGCAGGGACTCTGACTCTAGGCAATGGGCAAAAGATTAGAGGTTGGAGTTTGTTTCCCTTGAGAGCAATTATCAAGGATACAACCCTGACGTATAACAAGACCATCTCTTCTTGCAATTCAACTGAATTGTTATCTGATACCTTCGCACCCTTCATTCAAGTCATTGTTTGTGATGGTCCGGAGGATTTCTCCTCTGATCTTGCAATTGGATTTGCCTTTCAAATGAACAGCGTAACGGATACTGGATTTCAGGCAGCTATCTACATTTCTTCTGATCCAAGAACACTCACTTCCAAATCATTTCACAGCCCTGGGGTTGTGATTGGCAGAAAGGAAGGTAAGCAAGTGAAAGATTACATCAGGAAAACCGAGCACCCTACTGTGACCATACATTTTCAAGAGACGTATGAAGATGTCATCACACCTACACCCAAACTCGCCTATTCATCTGGTAGAGGACCTGCTCGAAGCTATGTTGGAATATCAAAACCGGATATAATAGCACCAGGGGTGTCAGTTGTAGGCGCCTGGCCACCGGAGGTAGATGCCATCCGTGTTGGTACTAGCATGTTTTTGGGAAGTGACTACAACATCGAATCAGGCTCATCCATGGCTAGTCCTCATGTATCTGGAATTGCTGCAATGCTAAAATCCGTACATCCTGATTGGAGTCCATCAGCTATTAAATCAGCAATAATGACCACTGCCAACCCTATGGATAACACTCAAAAGCAAATCACCGAGGCTACTACCAACGAACCAACCACACCATACGGCACTGGATCAGGGCTCATTGATCCCAACAGAGCACTTGATCCCGGACTAATATACGATGCTACTCCACAAGACTATGTCAATCTTCTATGCTCGATGAATTTCACAGAAGACGAATTCAAAACCATCGCTAGATCAGCAACCAATCACCACAACTGCTCAAATCCATCAGATGATCTCAATTACCCATCATTCACTGCTCTATACGAGTTTGACCGTGATGGTAACAACTATCCGTTGTTGGTGAAGAAATTTACAAGGACGGTTACGAATGTTGGTTCAGGTGCAGCTAAATATAGAGCATTAGTGGAAGTTCCAAGGAATGCAAGCATATCAGTATCCCCACAAGTTCTAACTTTTGCGAAAAAATATGAGAAGAAGAGCTACACTGTGACTATTCGCTATAGGGGTGAAGGTCATGAGAGCTATGTTTTCAATTATGGCACAATCACTTGGGTCGAACAGAATGGAAAACACACTGTAAGAAGCCCTATTAGTGTCTCTCCCATTATACTTCCCTGGGGAGAGTTTTGAAAATCTTCTACCAATTCAAAGCCAATAAAAACTATTACGTGTATTCAGTATTAATTGAGTTTCCAATGAAAGATTTGATTTCTAGTTTAAATATCTTCACCAAATGTTGCTACACTCATTGTCGGATCGCTTAAAATGCAAAGCTAATTTTGAAGGATACGGCATACACCTAATGAAATTTTTGAAGAGTACAAGCAACAGAGATATCATCTACCGCTCATCATCACAAGTATCATGGAGTAAAACCACTTGGAGGAACAGAAAGTTTTGGTTTTATGTATAGTCACTGTCTTGTGGAAATAAAAAGATGGAAGTGGATCACACCTTTATTATGTTTGTTTTGGATCACAAATATGGATATGGGATTCAATTTCATGGCCATAATTTATACTCCTGCTTATCTTCTACAGTCAATATTTCGTCGTATATGTTTTAACTTCACATATACTACTTCAAATGAGAAAATAAAAAAGAAAAGAAAAGTAGATTGGGCCACTATGTGGTTCAATAAGCTAAGTATAAACATTGAAGTTAAAGGAAGTATAAGAAAAAATTAACATTGGCTACTTGAAAAATGTTACTTACATAATGTTTTAGAAAAGTTGGATAAAAATGAACTCTTTAACTAAATTTTATATAACATGATAAAAAGTTGCACTTTTGTGAGTAAAATATAGAGAAAATGGTACTGTATAATATATGGTATTGAATTGATAAAGATAGCCACAAGTGAAAATTACACTCTATGGACCACTCCATTAATCTGGTAACGTATGACAAACATGTTTAAGGATTGTTATTAAATTTTGGATAAGTCACACTACTAATCAGAACTAATTAATCTTGAAATAATAATAATTAGATAAACATCCCTATCATATATTAAATTTCATTACATTTTAAAATAATTACATAATCACTCAGCGTTTAATAACTTCTTATCAAACTTCTTTTTATTTCTCTAGCTCGCATCTCACCTACCTATTTCTCTCTCTCTCCTCGTCCTGATCATGGTGATGACACTTAACAGGTCATTGATAAATGTATTAGTGCATATTTGATACCAAATACATGTATCTTTGATATCAAATGTATGTATATATACACGGATACACTGTTTAAATTTGTTCTAGATACATCATATCCAATACGAAATACACCAAATATTTGACATTGAATATATTAGATGAAATTGATTTTGAATACGCTAGTGAAATTGATATTGGATACATGCTTTCATATTCTACTAAATGCACTCGTGGAAATTGATACAAGATACACATGCATATACATGAAATTTTCTTTTAAAAAAAAATATTGTTGCACAATTATTGCATTATATTAAATATGATCTTTATATTTAAAATTATTTTTAATGAAAAATCACATATTTATATAAAAGAGAACCTTAGGCCCGCCTACGTGGCGCCACCATAAATCAAGATTCCCTTTTAATTTATTTATTTCCAAAACTAGCCTTCCCTTTTCATGAAAAGTTGTGATTTTTATGAAACGTTGTGATTTTTATGAAAAGTTGCGACTTTTTTGAAAAGTTGTGACTTTTATGAAGAGTTGCGACTTTTATGAAAAATAATGACTTTTATGAAGGATTATGACCTTTTCGAAGGGTTGTAACTTTTCCATAGAGTTGTGACATTTCCGATAAGGCACAATAAATATTTGTTCACACTACCCTATGTTGTCTATAAATAGAGGAATTTTCTGTCACTATAATTTGTAGTTTTTTTTCCGCTATAGGGTAGTCAAATTCAAATACATTAATTAAGTTTTTATGAAGTTTGTTACATTCCTAAAAGTTTTCTTCCTCCTATTTTATGGAGCTTAATCTTTACTATAAGTCATAGTAATTCATGTAACTATGACAATTTCTTTTTCCTATTTTGGTGACCTTTTTTTAGCTCTGTTAAAGTTTCAGCAAGGATGATTGAAAATTGATTTTGTCTTTTGTCCCTTTCTACAGGTTTCTTCATATAAAAAAAGAAAATTGATTTCAATTGCAATGCGACATTACTATTCTTGGACCTCTCAGTGCACAACTCATAACGCTGCTGAATGGTTGATGGTTGAATTCATTACATTTGGTTCTTTAGTAAACAAATCTTTTATTTCTGCCACTATTATTTGTATATTTTTTTCGAATTCAAATATATTAATTAAGCTTCTTATGAAGTGTGTTTCATTCCTCAATGTTTTCTTCCTCCTATTTCATAAGTCATAGTGATTCATGTATCTATTACAATTTCTTTTTACTATTTTGGTGACTTTTTTTTAATTATGTTCAAAATTTCAGTGAGGATGATTGAAAATTTATCTTCTCTTTTGTCCCTTTCTAAAGGTTTTTTTCATATACTTTTTGGGAAAATTATTTGTGGGTTGTGCTATATTTGATAGCACATAACAACAAATATCTGATAACTAATACGGAACCAATGATAAAGTTTGTTAAAAGAAAGAAAATGATTGCTCTCTTGCTTGCCACAATTAGTATATTATTTTGATTGTTTTTTCTTAGGTACAAATATTTTGTATGCCATTGCACTATTCCTAGGATATTTGTATAGAGACAATTAGTCCACATCTTTTATCGCAAGTTAACTAATTTGTCATATTCTTCTTCTCTTCTTTTTGGGCATAATAAGATATCAAGTTTTCGTGAAACTAACAAATATCCAAAATACACTATAACAAAAATAACTTTTATCGGTAATAAATATGCACGTTCACGAAGAGTGCTACAACCTTTACCGACATTAATTAATTGTCATTAGATTCAAAGTTGCTATAGACTTTAGGGACATTTATACAGAGTACCAATTGCCTCTGAAAATACATATTTAGCGACAATTAAACTATTAATTGTCGTTAAAGATCATTGTTGTTGTAGTGATAACTCATTCTTTTGATAAAGTTTTTATTTTTTTGATAAAGAAGTAATAAGTTTTTCTTTTGACTTCTTTCAATTAAATTTGTGAACTGTAAACTTGGATATAACCCGAAAGACTATCTTTTGGAAAAATATGTTAAGCAACATGCATTTTTCTTCTTGATTGTTAGGAAAGTAAGGTCGTCTTCATTATTATTTTTGGATATTTGTGAGTTCAAGTGCTCACAAAATTATGCTGCGAGATTTTAATATGTTATGTGTCAAAATTTTGGTTTAGAATATCCCGTTGTGAACATTCAGATGCCACCTACTGCTTGGTTGATAATTGCATTAATTCTTTGTAACTGCATACTATAACCATAACAATAACTATGGTTTAATCCAAACAAGTTGGGGTCGGTGATATGAAACCTTAAAAATAGTAATGACTATTTTGAGACAATGACAAAAAACATTTATGATAATAATAATTTTAGGGTCATTTTTAGCATATACTTGATATGACATAAAATAATAAAAAAGAGATTGATGGAGGTTCATAAGAAAGGAGTCCAAGTTCGTCCATTTGAATTTAGTTAATTATGATCTTGTATGGACGTGATGTTCCAATTTACTTGTGAATGTTGTTGTTCGACGCTTTTTGGTCTCTTTTTTAACATCTGATATTGTTCTTTAATTTATTACTTCTTGGAATTTAAAATTTTCATTACTTCTGACCAACTATATCCAAGGAGATTTTCTTAGACTTCTTTCTTATACTTAAAATCTCTCTATGACTCGTAATTTTTGTATAACAAAAATAAAAATTAAAAAAATATACCACTTTAAGATTTCGGAGGAACGTTTTGCCTTAAGATAAAATGTTCTTGACAATGTAGTGTATGTATCGAAAATATTAATATTACCGAATGATCATATGTAAGCTTAGTAAAATAGTTCAGTCTCGTGTGAAGCACGGGTAATTTACCTAGTATATTAAATATATCTGATCACAAATAATAATATAATTAGAGATTATAATTAGCTAAATAATACTCCCTCCATTTCAAAAAGAATGGTCTAGTTTGACTTGGCACGGAGTTTAAGAAAATAAAGAAGACTTTTGAATCTTGTGGTCCTAAATTAAAGTTATGTCAAATGTACAAAATTGTCCTTTAATCTTGGGACCTTAAACATGTCACGTGGAAAGCTGAAATTAAAATGTTACCAAAAATAGAAAGAGGTCGTTATTTTTTAAACTGACTAAAAAGGATAGGAGGTGACGTAGGGAGTAACTAAAACACCCAATTTCAACCAAATATTAATGAGATAAGTGTCAAAAACACACCTAAACTATCCCATTTTTTTGAGTTTCATACCTAAACTATTGAGAGTGTGAGTTTCATACCTAAACTATCACTTTTTAGTTTGAGAAACACACCTCAGTGGTGTGTGTAATACACTCTCTCTTTT
>JAJOOO010033243.1:0-19015 GCA_029582685.1 Solanum piurae
ATTTTCATGCTCATAGACCATAAATATTTCATCACTTTAACAATCGGTTGGTGTGAGTTAAAGTGACTATATGTTGGTGAGAATAATAAATTTTAAAAAGTAATGATGTGATTATAAATTTTATTTACATATGAAATAAATGGTTAGTAGATATAAATGTGGGGTTGTTTTAACAAAATATAAACTCGTGGATCAAATTTTGTATTAAAATATCTCAAATCATAATATCATGATTTTTGGAGAATATGGAATCACATCTCATGATATGAAATCATAAGATAGAATCAGCGTAAAATTGCATGTCCAAACGCTGATTCCATCTCACGATACCATATCATGATATGATATCGCATAAACGCCTACTTAGTATTCTTCCCTAAGGATCCTTGATTTCTTAGAAGTTTTTTTAGTCATATTATTGGAGATACTCAACCTATTGTTTTATGTGGCCTGGTTAGATGTTCAATGCCCAACAATAATAACATACTCAACTTGAAGTCTTATAAATGGATCTTTAATTAGGAACGGTGGGTGATTGCGCAGATGTTTTACCTTTCTCTTTATGAGAGAGAATTATTTTTGATAGATTCTTAGTTAAAAATATTCGTTAATTAATTTTGACAAAAAAGTTAAATCTTTTTTTCATTGAGACTAATTGACTTTCGATATATAGCTTCTAGCATAGATTTGAATAAGATCGCACAATAACAAATAAATATTAGTGACAATAATATAATTTTGATTATATTATCTTTAGCGACAATGATAATATGGGTATTTATAATCAACACTTCAGATAAATATCATCAACGGCTTTAGCTACTCTGAATGTAATGACATTAACTCAATTATCGCTAAAAGAAAAATCTATTGCGACTAAATGTTTATAGACTTTAAGCATTACTATAGTACTCTTTAACATTTAAACCAAACAATAACAGCATCTCTACCTTTTTTGTCCTTGAAGGAATAAGAAATTGAAGATGCAAATGGTGACCATTTTTTGGAGAGTACCTGTTCTGTTCAACAACAAAATAGAACCTGGAATATTCTCAATTTAATAAATCACATCTTTAATAACTTGGCTTAATAATATAATTGTGGTCACCTTTAATTTGTACCAAACCGCACGAAGCAATAAAAATTAGTCCACATTCAAACTTGAAAAGTAAATAATTAAGGACCACAAGATTTGGGAGATTATTGCTTTAAAAACTCTTTGACCAGATCTGATTAATTAAAAAGGTTCAATTCGAATCTTTTGTTTAAAAAAATAAAAGAGAATGAGGGTTGAGATTTGATTAGTAACGGACCTCTTGTTATTTTTTTATTTTTTTTTATTTTCTACTCGGTGTCTGATAACTGCATTGAAGTCCAACTAAATTCAGATTCGCAACGGAACGTCCCAGAAGGTAAATGATCACTTTGTGTAATTGATTATTATAGTCACTTAACTGTGTATTGTCTACCAAATGTTACTCAACTTTGCCAACTTTAACTTTTATGGTCCTTATATTATTTTTAAAAATATAATTTTCGGTACAAATTTAATGGTGTGATAAAGGTAATATCTTTTTAAAAATAATTTTTTAAAAAAAAAAAGAAATATCAATATAAAATTATTGAATCCCGTGACAATTTTTTTTAAAATATTTTATTATTTTAATTTATTTTTTTGTTATTCTTCATTAATAGAATCTAATAAGGTGTTGTCTTGAGTATAAATATTTTAGATTTATTACTGAAATACTCAAATAGTCAAATTCATTAATAAGGGGTTATCTAAAATATTCATACTCAAGAAAACACCTTGTTAAATCCAATTAATGAAAGAATGACAAGAAAAAAATAAAAACAAATTAAAGAATAAAAAATAATTAAAAAATTGATTGAAAACTCTATTGATCTAATTTTTTTAAACCTAAATTCTAATTACAGCTTTCAAATCACTAAATAAATATAAAAAATTATATTTCTCGAGAATAATAATCGTAAAAGCCAATATACTCTACACCCTAACACACACTAGAGTATATTTGACACCCTAACACACAAAAGATTCCCCAAACTTTGACCATAAATTAACAAAGCTAATTAAGGTCTCCCCTTGGCTTTTTGGGCTTTTAATTAATCAATGGAACCATTGGGGAAAAAAGAAAAAAAAAAACAAAAACTTATATGAGATTTTAGCATTTGTCGACATTCTTTTGTATTTCTCTGTTTTTCTTAGTAATCATTTGTGATTCTGAGATTCTTAGTGACAATGACTCTTCTCAAATTCTAACACTGAAATATATTAAACATAGATCCTAACGCTGAAAATCCTTAAATATTCTGTCTGTCCCTAACTATTTATCCACTTTTGAATTAACACACCTATTAAGAAAACAATTATTGAAATAATAAGTTTACCATTTTATCCCTATTAATTATGAAACATATGAATTAAAAATTTAAAATTTCAAGAATTTCTATTTTTTTCAAAGTAATTAATTGAGGGTATAATAAGTAAAAAAAAATTGTCCTTTCTTGATTTGTCAAAATGAATAATTAGAAATAAAAAATAAATAAATATGGACAAGTAATTAATGACAGAGAGAGTAATGACCCAATAAAATTAGTTCTTTTGGAAACATAGACTTTGACAATCAACTTGGTAAAGTTACACTTTATGTTTGACAAGACTATTTACCTTTTTTACTTTTATAACAATTTAGTATCTGAAAAATTCACTGATCCGACTAGTTCAAATTTAAACGATCTATAATCATAACACCCATTTAAGGAGAAATAACCTTCCTATAAAAAAAATTCAATTATAAAAAATCAAAATCAAAACCTCTAATACAAAGTAAAAGAATCAGATTCATCCATCACATATCCACCTAAATGTAACAATGGTGCAAGTTGTAAAACTAAAGTTGAACGTTATCCCAAGAATCTTTACTAGCACTAAAAATCATTGTACCTACCATGGCCATATTTTTGAGGTCACTCTCCACCTTTTCTTTTTTTAATGATTGCTAGAAAAGGCAAAAGTGAAATGAATTACCATCCTCCAGCTCTATTTGTCGTGTGAATATTGTCCTAAATAATTTATTTATTTGGAACTGATATTATATAGAGTATGTAATTTGGCAAAAGGGAAATTCTTCCACTTTTCCTGGGGAAAATAGTTTGTGGAGTCTTTCAAGAACAAAACAGACATGTCTTCATTTAATATATTTTGAGTTTAATTTGAAGTATGACTTTGAGTTTAATCGTCTTATTTTAGTCCGTTGATTTATAATTATACAAGTATCTATTTTTATTTTTAGACTACAACTTTTAATAGTTTATATTTTTTATTTAATACCGTGACTAGTTAAACACCACTACATAAATTATCAAAATATATTGAGCTGTTAATTTTTAATTTTAAAAACTCTGCTTCCTCAGTACGTAGATTTTGTGATCTATATATTGTTTTGTGGACAGGGAATAATAGCAATATGAATAGAGAGGAAAACTTAAATATCAGTAGATATATATATAATATAGTCTGTGTATTATTAATTAATGCGTGGAACTATTTTCTGAGATAGATGAATCACAAAAGAGGATAATATATTGGTGCTTTTATGGGACAATTTTTTACGTGTACTGTGCAATTCTTCTTTTTATTTTGCAATACTTTAAAATATCTAGCTTTAAGATATGATGGTGTAAAATTTTTTTACATATTAAAATTATAATTATAAAATAATTTCAGGTAAATGTAAGTAGTAATTTGCTAGAAATGTTAATTTGCATAATGTTTAATCAACATAATAAACTAGCAAGTATGGAGTACTTAACTTTTTCAAATAAAAAAATTCCACATTATCTCTGGATCGTGTTGTATTAGCAAAATGGAGTATTTAACTTTAATATTTTAAATAAAATGAAAGAATTTTGAAAGAAAAATATTTGCTTCTGGGACCAATCATTGGTAAAATTTAGTTTATAACCAAGTGATAGTGTTGAATAATTATATGGAAAATTAATAAACTAGTCAAAATTTCTAACATAATTCGCTAAACATCTATATTTTAAAATAATTATTATTAAAAATGTCATATGTCATTATTTTAGCAAATATAATGTATCCTATATAATTAACTTACTATTCTTTTATTTCTCAAATCAGTTACCTAGTTTGACTCTACTACCGGTTAAAAGTAAAAAAAAGAAAAAGAAAAAAAAGACCCCACATTCTAATATTCTCTCTCTAGGTTTTTACCCCAAATCTCTCCACTCTCTCTATTGTTTCCACCAATGTTATCTCCTATATTTGTTTAAGAAATTTCTTCGACTTGTACGATTTCAACATTTGGTAATTCTTCGTGCAAATTGGGGTATAATTTCTGATTTTGTATATGTATATGTTCTTTGTGTTAGGCTAGAGTGGCGAGCAAGATTGGGAGAGAGAGGAGAGAGGCGAGCGAGAGAGGCTCATAGAGTGGAGAGATGTGAATTGTATATGTATATCGGTTAGATAATTGTATATATGTAACTACTGTGTATATATGTATCAATGATTGTGTTTGTATATTTGCATAAAATTTGAATTCGTATACAATTAAATCGAGTTGAAACATTTGTATTTATATATCAAATCTCTCTCTTGCTTTATAAAAACACAAATTATAATTTATATAAAAAACATTTTCGCGTTTACTAAATCCTCGCACGATATTTTACAATTTTGGCGTGATCCCATGGTTTGAATTTGGGAGGGACAAAATTGGTTGGGTTATTAATTTCTTTAGAGGTTGTTTGATCTGAGATGAGTTGGGTCAAATTGACCCGTCCAACACAAAGCTAAATTATGAATATAATTTGATTTATCATCAAACAGAACTAATATATATTTTCAAAAATAAAATAAAAAATCTAGTTTCCTATGCATCAATCTGAATTATAAACCAATTTAAGCCAAATTTTAGATGGCTAAAGTGGGTAAGTTAAAATATACTAAGACGATATTTTCATGAATTAATTTTGTTGCCCCATTTAGTATCAATCAGGTAAAATTTGTCGAATTTTTATATGTTTGATTAAAAATAATATATATATATATATATATATATAGAGGGGGTACATTCAATAGAACTTTAATTATAACGCAATGATTGTATCAAAAACTTATTTTTATTGCTATATTATCTTTTTGAGTACATTACAAGATAAAGCTAGAACTAGGAAATTAAGTCAAAAGGAAAGCAAAGGAATGACAATTAATCTGAGATTAATCCCAAATTAAGCCACAGTTTGCAGCTTAGGCATGTTAACTAGTACATTATTGTTAGTGTCTTTAACTCCACAATTAGTATCATTTGGACACGTGGCAACCTGTGTTTTATCTGAGCAAACCAGTAAACCAAGTTTCACTATGTCAATAATTTGTTCTTGTGTGAGTTCTGGAAGCTTCTTATTAGTATTCGTATTCTCATTCTTCACAATTACTCCAGGAGTTTGTATTTCTGGAAGTTTCTGTTCCTTTAGATTGACCTTTTCTTTTTTGCTGTATATTGCATACAACACAATTTGGAGTATACCAAAGATGAATCCCAATACATTTGGAGCCTAAAAATAATAAACATAAAATGGAATGTACGTTAGAATATATATAGTTTGTTTCAAAATAAAAATGTCTTTTTCCTATTTTGACAAATTCTTAATTTTATAACTTCCACGTGGCATGCATGCATGTTTAAGTCTCAAGATTGAATGACATATTAAAAGATCCAATTTTATTTTTTAAAATTTCGTCGCAACAAATTAAAACGAAGAAAGTGAATAATTACTTACAGCAATGTTAATGTCTTTTAGTAGGAGACCGTAGAAGAACCACATAACAGCACTTAATGTGAGAAAAACTGATAGAAGTAGTGGCATGTATTCCACACTCTTTGTTTTGATGACTTTTCTCTGCATGAAATATAATTAGAAAAATTAGCTCTACGTAATATGTATGGAATTAAAATAATAATACTAATAGTCAATTGAGAAAATTAAAAATTGCACTTACCACAATGCCTAAGGGTGCAACGAATACACATAAGGAGAAAATAAGGCAAATCCATCCAACAACTTGTCCACGAACGACTCCTTTGAATAGAAATTCAGTAACAAGAATTATTGCACCAAATCCTCCAACCACTGATAACATGAGCATCTTTGCAGTTTGAACCTGCAGTACAAATATATTAGACTTATTCTTCATTTAGGTATATATATAAGAAAGTTAGGACGTACCCTGGCTTTCTTTGGTGCGTAGAAAAGGTAGAGACCAACGTAGATAGTCTCAATGAACATACCAAAGGAGTTAATTGTAATGAGTAGGGGCATGTTGGTTTTCAAAAGTGCATAATATATCCAAAGCATGGAACTAAAGAGAGCAACCACGTATGGAATTGATTGATACCCTTCTGTTGATTTCTTCTTGTAAATGCTATAGAACGTGGGTCTACAAGTATGATAATATGAGTCAGTACGCCATTATAATCCAAATATATACTGAATTTTTTCAAAAATGTAAATGGAGACTCACATTGGAGAAAGGAACACAATGAACGAGACAATGTTGCCTGCAAATTACCAATAAAATTTAGCTAGGAGAAACGGGGTGCATATCTATTAATATCATTAGGAATTTCGATAGGAGAAAATTAAATAAATAATTTTTATAAGATTGACGAAACAAACTATTAAGAATTTCACATTAAAGAAGCAAGAAGGAGAAAATAAACATGTATATTTACCAAGGACACCAAAAGCAAAAGCCCAGTGATTAGAAACCATATTTTTTTTTTCTACCCAAAGTGTGTTTTTGCAAAAGATCAGACAAGCAAGTAATTTTCTACTTGACTTAGTTTGCTGTGAAATGAAGAGAGGTAGATTCACATATTTATACTAGCAAGGGATGGGAAATATCCTTATTTTATTAAAAATATATATATAATATAATGAAAGTGCTATGGCAATATCATAAAAATTAAAGGGTCCCACGACATTTCTTTATTATGTCATCCCCCAATCCTTAGGAGCACTAAAGATTTATTACAACTCATGCATGCTTTATTTTTTGTGAATGTGTTTTGATTTTTATTGTCTGTACGAATTGAACCAAAATAATTAACAACCAAAAAGAAGAAGAAAAATGGGAAGAGGGACCAATTAATAAAGTTTTAGATTTGCATCAATAATAAAGTTGGATGTGGTGTAGCTATTGAGAAGATCAATTTGATGCAATGGCTGATGAATTTAGGATATGCTTAGCTTTGCAATTGCTTTATGTTACACTTATCTTCTCCTAGTGGGGTGTCATTTATCTGAATATACAGTCTACTACTAGGAAATGGATCCAATATAATTAATCTATGTGATGTATTCTTTTAATTGTTTGTGACATATTTAGCATATCACTTGTTTTTTTAATGAATGTAGATAATTGTTTTTTGAAATGGATATTAATTAGTGGTAGGTTGGTGGTTATATATATATATATATATGTGGTGTGTTACATTGTCTAATAATATATGCAGGGGCAAATTTATAGTCTAAGTTATGGTGCACGTGGATCCATGGTGAATGGAGAGATGACTGTATCTACTGTGTTGCGTATAGCGTATATACTATTCTTATAAATTGTATAATATGTGCATGTACAATTTTAATATAGTGTATATAAGATGCTAAATATAGTGGTGTTGTTGATATTTATGGTGTTTATTGGTGAAGATTTTGGTCGAAGTGTAGCTCATTTTTTATGGATGGAGAGATGACTTTATCTCAATGTCTAATTATTGTATACTCAATGCATATTCAGCATATTATTATTGTATTATCCCTGTTTATCAAAATAAAATGCATATTTAATAAGTATACTGTATACACTGAGTATATACATTATATGCAACGATGATGAGGGCGATAAAATACATAAAAAGTGCGAATAGTGAATATGTGACAATGAATAAGTTACAAAGGAAAAGGGGGAATTGAGAAAAACGTTGAAGGATAGAGGAGAGGTAAGGGTAAAAAGATCTAATTTTATTAATTACGTCAACATATGTTATTATTTTGTACTTGTAGCTATAAATTGTGATTTAGAATTCATAAACTAACGATTAATTTATTTTTGGCGGAATGACTAGTTATGTAACCGTCCCAAAATAAAATCTATTTTCTCTTCCGATCAAAGTATATTATAAGCTATCCTTCTCTTTTTCTCTTGTTGCATGAAATTCATTTTCTTCGCCTAGAAAAAGAAGTTGTCAAAGTTGAATAAACAACTGTCTAAATTACTCCACTTTTAAGGTTTTGTGGGTAATATTCTCCCAAATTCAAGAGCCACACTATGTTTCTCTTGAATTATTATTTCTTTTAACAATGATTGAAACCATGATACTTTAATTTTTAAGTCATTTTCTCTTCTTTTATACATATTTTTGTGGAACGTGTTGCATGCAATATATTTTACCAATAAGGCTGCTACCACTTCTAACGTCGTTCTTGATTCAATCTTTACTGTAGAATAATAATACCATATGTATACATCGCTTACTTTTTTCAAAATATACTATATAAATTGAAACAGAAAGAGTAAAAGAGAAAAAGATCATGCATAGTGCAGTGGTGAAATTGCTCTACTCTTAATCTAAGGTTTCATGTTCGAGCCTTGGTATGGAGAAAATTATGTTGGGAGTGTCACCCCCAAATCAGTGCAAGGTCCGAATTTAATCAAAGCTCCAGACCGGAAAAAAGGGACATTATTTTGACTGAAAAGGGTCTCATCAATTATTATAAAGTACTAACATTTTTAAAAAATTGAGAGATTGAGATCCAATGATGTATTATCAAGTTCTACAGATTGCGTGGAGGACTAAAATTTTAATACTTTATGTTATAATAATGAACTAATGGTCCTCCCCGGCTTCTCTATAGTTAAAATCTAGAGAAATCTCTGATATAGATAGAATAAAAAGAAATTTCTAATAATGCACCACTACAAGTGTGTTTTACCTGGCATGAAAACTCGAGACATGAATCTTTCAATTTAGCTTATATTGTAATGAAATCATAAATATTTTAAGTAAAATAAATATATAATTGTTAAATTTCTAACTTAACTGAAAAATACAAATGTGGGTAAAAGATACGACACATATATACATATACGAATTATTAATAATAATATCCTAATAATCGAAACATAATTAAGAAAACAATATTATCTTGAAAAATATGATATATCGTTTATACCTCTTGAGAAGTAAGGTAATTCATAAACACTCTCTTGATAGAGAGGAAATGTGTGATACATGAAATATACAACTAAAGGGGCATCTTTTGTTTTTTCATTTATTTTTTCAGTGAACACACAAATCCCCACCATGTGAACTTGAACGTGAATGGTAAATCATCAAATTGTTTGGTACAATAACCAAAACCTCTAAAAAGTGTTGCAACAACTACAACAAAATCATATGAGTTTGTCAAAAGAGAGCTCATTGACCAAGTTTTTGAGAGAAAATAAGTATTTCTATGAAGTAAAAAAATTATTTTTTCAGAAGCTAAATTAATTACTTTTTGAAAAGCATTTTTGAGAAAAATATATTAAGAAGTACTCTTTAAAAGCTCACTTCATGACAAAACACTTATTGTTGTTCATAAGTTCTTTTAAATTTATTGATCAAATACAAATTGCTTCTTATAAAATGTATTTATTTTTTAAAAATATTTTAAAATAAATTGATTTTATAAATTTGGCCAAATAAGTTATTAGTCTTTTCTTGGCCTGATTATCAATGCTGAAAGGGGGGACATTTTTAATAATAATTGGCATAATATAAGGAAACAAAGGATGTGTAAACTTTAAACTTTGCCTATAAAAACATCGGTTGACGTTTAACAAATTCTAAAGCACTCTTATTCTTAGCTATAAGGAGTTGTATATAGCCTAGGACTTGAATATTGACTTGACCAAACGTATATTTGTATGGTAGCAATTCCACCACTTTAGTTTCCACAATAAAATGACCTATTTTAATTTATTTGTCCTATTTTTTAGTCTATTATAAAAAAAAATGTCTTTTTTTTAACTAGGTGCCATATGAGTAATCAAACTGAATTTAAATAGGTCAAATTTTGATAAAATAGGGAAAACTATATTATGACATACATTCATATCATATATACTAATTCCACATATACTTGCAAATAATTACGTATCTTACCACTAAATAAGAGTTTTCTATCATATATTGAGGAATATACACCAAGATATATGTATTTATGCAACTAGACACACTAAAATAGAGAGAGACAAACTAGATAGGGAGGGAGATAGGCTTGTATCACTGATATATGTGAATCACACTAGATACTTGTATTTGTATGTATCTGATATGATTTGCATGTTTTTGAGATACCAGATACATAGGAAAGTGGGGAGCGAGATCGGAGGGAGGCGAGCGATATTTGTTTATGTATCAAGATACGTATGAATTGAATTCACTTGGATACCGTGTATCTAAGACTTCCTAGATTTTAACACTTTTTTGAAAATAAGTCAAGAAAATTATATTTCAAATCGACTTGAAATTATATTCAAAAAAATTTAACTTTAAGCATGAACATTGTTTCAAATATTCTTTACAAAAATATAACAAAATACGACTCCATATTTAATTCCTACTCCGTAACTTCAAAATAAAGTAAAATTATTAGGCAACTTGTCGGATTGTGAAATCCTAACTTATTATGCAATTTCTCTAATTAATTGAAACCCTAGATTTGATTGCGAATCTTTTAACCAAAACATTGTCAAAGATACACTTTGTTTGGCAAGATTAATCAATCAAATTTATCATATTTCCTTATAATTCATATTCATGTCAAGACAAGACTATATATAATACTCTATATTGATATAATTTAAAAAAGAGATGAAAAAAAAGAAGGCTTACCCTAATAACCACACAAATTACAAGAATACAACTTTAGTATTTTTTTATCTTTTTTATTTTTTTAACTTAAAGTTGGAGGCTATCCTAAATATTGCAACTTTAGTAGCACAAAAACATTGAGGTAGTACTATAAAAGTGAACAATGTCATAACTATGGGACATCAATTAGCTATTTATTGAGGTCACCCAGTATAAATGATGTTTCCCACTGATTTCCTCTCTTTTAATGATTGGTACAAAAGGTAGAAATAAAAATAAATAAAAGAGATACTCCTCTGGAGATTGTGATCGATTGATCGTCCTAAATACATTATTTGGAACCAATATTGTCTAATAATGTGCCAAAAGGAAAAGTTCTTCCACTTTTTCCGGGGGAAGATTGGTTTATGGGAATCTTTTTCTTTCGGCCGGATCGATTGGATCTCCGATTCATTTAAATTAATATTGCGTAAAGTTCATTTTTAAAAAAATGTGTTTTTTTATCTGGTTTTTTCATATTCATAAACTCAAATTGAAAATTTCTAATTAAGGATAGAATTTTTTTATTTATCCCACTATATATAATTTCTGATGATATGAATTTGTGGGGATCTTTCACGAACAAGTAAAATCAAAGACATTCGTACATCAAATATTGTGTTTACAGTAAAAGCTTTATTTTTCTTATCTTTTTATTTTTTTGAAAGTAAATTGCAGTTTAAATCGTTAGGGATCTAGAATCAAATTGTTTTTCCAAAATTTGATGTAATTTTTTCGAAGGTATTTTGTGGATTTCATCTAAAAAATCTAGTAGAATCTAGTTTAAGGTTCTCCCCATATGGACTAACTTAATTATGAAATGTATAATGACAAAAAAAAGGGTATATGAATTTTTTTGGTGAATATAATGTTAGAATATATTGATTGTATCATATTTTTTTAATACATAATGTCACACATTAACAAATTTGAAGGATAAATTTTTAAAAAAAGAGTAGCGTATGTCAGAGTAAAGCTATTATAAAAAAAGTAGATTAATATATAAAATAGTTATATCAGATAGAAAACAAAGATAAAAATAAAAAGAAAAGGTAACGATATGATCACACTAAATCAAGCATTACATGAAATATTGGTTCTCATAATTATATAACGACATCATGATACAATAAAATTTAATAAAAATCAAGATAAATATTATATTTAAACTAATAATACAATAGGTCTGGGGTGGAACCATACGGGTGCAATAGGGCTCATCCAAACTCCCTTCGACAAAAAATTATACCGTTTATATAAGGTTAAAATTACTTATATATATATATATATATAAAAGATGTTGAATTTTCTTAATTTCATCGTATTGACTTCTTTATATATTGAATTCTAATTCTTTAAAAAAATTATGACTCCGCCACCGCAAGAGATAAAAATCATCCAAACATTGTATTTGCTCCATAATTTTCCAATCGAAGGTAGGTGTTGATAGACATTTAACTTCTAGCGAAAAAGTATTAAATCATGCCAAAGAGGTTTGGTTATCATGTCAATGTAATGACCTAACTTCCGTTGTTATGGAAAAGCCAATGGGGAAAGAATTGGGGCCAAAAAAACTTTTTCGTAGTAACTTGAAATTTCCTAACCTAGTCCAGATTTGGATGAAATCGGAGTCATTAAGGTGTAGGGAAATCTGGTAACAAATGAGAGATCTATTAATGAATTTGATTACATGAGTGGATAGTTAAAACGTTAAGGATCCCGTACGACTTTACGGAATTGAATTCGGGTGAGTAGAACTCCCGGAATCGATCTTAGCGCTAAGGGTATTTTATGAGTGTCGTTCGTTAGAGGTGTGTTATGAAATGGGGATTTTGGAATTCTCAAAATAGCTCTACTTCGTTCCAGTCACTTTGGCGCTGGAATTCGCCGCTCTGGTGGGGTCGCTACAGCTGGATGAGGGCCGCTGTGGCGGGCTCGACGCGACTTAAGGTCGTTAATAAACCCCTAAACGACCTTATTATGCACTTTTTGACTTTTAGAGCTAAACAACGAACCCCAGGCGACTCCTACTCATTTTTCACCATTCTTGAGGCTAAATGTAAGCTTTTCACTCTCCGAATCCATTTTTCAATCCATAGAATAATAGAATGGATAAATATTGATGGGGGAGGGTTTTGTTATAGATTCTATGGTGGAAACAACCCTAAATTGGGTATTGGGATTTTGGGTTTGGTCTAGGGTTATTGGGTTTGTTATAATCCGGATAATTAGACATTTGATTGTTGATCCTTGCGTTAATTGTATGTTTTTAGACCACGAACAAGCGGGAAGAATTCGAAAAGGGAAGATTCAAGTGCCTTAGGGGATTCAAGTTTGGATTCGAGGTAGGTGATGGTTGTGATTCTATGATTATGTGATGTATGTTTGTTCTTGCTTCATTATGATATATGCATATATCCGAATGTTGCATTGTTGATCACCCTAATCGTAAATGAGGATAATTAAATTATTGTATGCCATGAATCACTTCTTGTTGTATGATTGTGAGAATATACATTGTGATTGTGGTTTATTGAATGGATCGGTTACCACGTTCCAGCATAAACATAGGATCGGTTGCCACGTTCCGGCATAAACATAGGATCGATTGCCACATTCCGGCATAAACATGTGATCGACTACCACGTTCCGGCACACTAACTTGGATCGGGTACCACGTTCCGGTATGCTAACTATTTGGGTATGAGTTCCATGAGAGGACCTTTGAATTGGGTTCCGTGAGAGGACCATTGAATTGTGTTGTATCTACTTGTAATGAGTTCGTTCATATCTAATGATGATTGATATTGGAAGATGATATGTTGCTCTAAATTGATATAACTGTGATTTGTGAGAATCGTGAAAGTTGTTCATTGTTCATATATGTTGATGATATTGTATATGTTCGATATGTGCATGTGATTATATTGTTGTATTGACTAATGTATGTTACACTTAATGGAATAACTGCATGATCCTACCAGTACACTATGGTTGTGTACTGATACTGCACTTCCTCTTTCTTTGTTGAGTACATGGCATCTTCAGGTGGCTATTGATAAACCTCAGCTAGGTGACTATTGAGCGTGACCGGATTCAAGGGTGAGCCAGTTCTTTCAGGCTGCCATGGATCCATCTTGTTTAAGTCCATTCTTTTCAGACTCAGACTATTGGTATTAGATGTTGTTTAGTTTCGGGGTGTACCCCTTGTTCTTAGACTTGTCGTTAGTTGAGTTTTGGTACATTGACTTTCAGGTTCTAGGGGTTGAATTTCTGCATTGTTAGTTTATTAATGTTAGACTTTTGTTAGAGTTTATGGGAACTCTATTTCTTTTCTTAGTATTGTTTTCTGCTTCCATATCTTTAAATGCTTTAGTTTTCATTAAGTTGTTTAGTCTGGGTTGTAGTAATGGTTCTCCCACCGGAGGATTAGTGTGGGTGTTGTTGCTCCCAATTGCACACGCAAGTGTACGTGGTCGTGCAAGTAATATAGTGGCTCTTAAAAGAACCAGATTATTGAACCCAAAAGACTTGTCAATTAACTATTTTACTAAATTATATTGGTCTAATTATTTATTTAAGAGTGTCAAAAGAAAAGAATGCAGGAATAAAATAATAAGATTACTTACAATAGTTGAAAAATCTCAAGGCTGCTGCATGTATTGAATCTCATGTATCATATTATAGGCTTAGAACTATTTTTTGTTGTCAAGTTACTGATTCACAGGGTTGATTGTATGATCCGTGTTCACACCTCTCGTCGCCTACCCTAGTTAGCTATCTAACTACATCGTTGAGCTGGGATAAATAGACTAACTGACGAGCATTTATATTTCATCCTGTTTCGTAACCAAGCAAGGTGTTCATCTAGGCGTCACTCCTGAACACTACTCACCTCAATTTAATGGGTGTACCGAGTTCTCTATATTCCCTGGTCTATCTAACCCCTCCTCTCTCGATTTTATAATTAGATAATAGATTTATCTTATGGTGCGCAAGCATAAAATACTAAAACAAAAATATACAAGTAACTTATAATGACAACCAATAATTAATTCAAAAAGCATTTAATAGTCAACAATCTATTCGTAGCTACATCCCCAGAACTAAGGCGTTTAGCTGCTAATCTCTAAGAAAATAAGAAGAAGAAAAGAACCCTAAAAAGTATTGACGACTTTCTACTTGATGTCCTATAATTAATCTCCTCTCCTCTTTTCTCCTCTCTAATAATTATTTCTATGAACTATTTATAGATGTAAAAAACTCTAAATAAAATAATTGAGTCCAAATCAAATTATAATTCCAAAACTAAACGGAATTCCACTTCCGTACAGTGGTTTGCCGCCTCAAATTCTTTGCTCTCTTCAGAATCTGCCACGTGGCAGTAACTTGCAATTCAATTAGAATTCTGCCGATCTTTTTTCATATATATAAATATTAATATAATATTTAATTAATCCATTAAATTGTCTACTTGATTTCATTCTTTAACCTTTCATCTTTAATTCGTTTTAGCTCCAAACTTCTTCAACTTTACATCAATTTACTCCTATAAATAAAATACACTATTTAGCACAATTCATAAAATTAATGCTCAAAAAAGACAAATATAAATAATAAATATAAGATAAATAATAATTAAAAATATATATTTTTGACCTCACATCAAATGTCAATTACGATGATCTGGATCGTGACAATCAACAAGTTGTTCTTCACAATAAATAAATTGCTTCTTTTTCTCAAGATAGGGTGGGGGTAAAGCATAAACATTTTCTTTGATTAAAAATCTAATAACTGTATCAACTATCGTAAAAAATGACACGTAATGAATTTAGTTATTTTTAATTTAATAAAAAACCATCCTTTTTAGAATTTGAAAATTAAAACTATCCTTTTTAAAATTTGAAAATAATTTAATTTTAGTTTTAGTTTACCTAATGAAAAGCTTTTATAACGACACAAATATTATGACATAATTAAAATCACAAATTTTAAAAGTATTAAACAACATAAATGTGATGGCATATTTTAAGACTATACATTTCAATTTTTTTTTGTTAAACCTCATATCCAGACAAATAGACTCGTATAAATTGAAATTGACTCTACTTGACACAAATAAGATTTATGTTTGCCAGCAGAAATAATAAAGGGAGAGGATATATTAATTATTTTATATTTCATATCGACTAATTATGTTGAAAGGATTTTAGTTGACCATTTAGAAAGAAAATGATACGATGAAACTTATCAGTAATTTATCGAATATACTTATTAAGCTGTTATAGAAATTATTGTTTTAATTAAGAGCATTCTTAGCTTGTTCCTCGTTAGGTTTTGTGATATATATATATATATATCTCAATCTAATATAAGGAAAACCAAATGAACAGAGATAAAGTATATGTTTTCGATTTTTATGTTTCAAAATCCGAAATCTAACCAAGAAATTATTATTTTTTAGAAAGAAAAAAAAATCATAATCCAAAACTGAAAAACCATCCCAAATAACGAAAATATTTCTGTTCAACTTAAAATTTTCATTTAATAAGAATAATATTGTACACTCTATTAATTTATATTGTTACTATCACAATATCGATCTATTGTAAATTTAAGAGACATTTGTTCCCTAGTAGATCTTATCCCATGGACGGAAAAATTAAGCATAAAAACAGAATGAAAAGTTGAAATATGAACAGATATTAATGTTTTAATGCGTGGAACTATTTTTCGAGATAGATGATGATTAATGATAAAAAAAAAGACGTGTGGGCTACAGATATTTAAGAGGATAAAATATTGATGCTTTTCTGTTTTGCTCTTAAAGCTAACATGGAAATAAAAGATAATGGGACAACCATTTACGTGTACACTGGACAACTTTTGCATGCCAATTAAAATACATTACTAATATTTCTATCCATCAATCAAAATCGGTGGTAAATGAGCGAATTGAATTGAATTGGGGTATGAAAAATGAGCGAATTAAATTAAATTGGGTATGAAAAATGAGCACATTTAATTGAATTGGGGCGGTTTAAAATGACTAAGTTGTTAAATGGCTAGGTATATGAAGAAAATAAATGGATAAGTAAAATAGATGAAGGAAAAAATGGAATTGAAGAGAAGATAGAGAAAATAAATAAGGGAGAAGGTTGTTAACTATAAAAAAAAATGTTGAATATTAACGTTAAAAAGGACTCATACATTTAAAAGGTGAATAATTTCATTAATCTATCCGGACAACATTTTGTGTTTAAATGATACATTACAAATGGAATTGGAGGGTTAAAGTGATATAAAGTTAAGTTGGAGTGCCAAATGAAATTTAAAGACAAATTAAAGGGGCTATGTATGTGTTTGGTCTTATTAAATTGAAAAATTCTTGATATGCCCAAAATTACTTGTACGGAAATGAGCTAAAATGTAAATCATAAAAAATTTCATGAATCAACTTGAATTAGATATCATCCCAAATATTGATGGGCCACAATGAGCTAGGCTAATGAACGAGCAACTCAATAATCCATCTACCTTTAGCGGGTTGAATGGATTATGATGTCATTGGCTAATTTTGCTATCTCTAAATATAATTTCATAAGCTAATTTTATCAGCTCTAAATAATATATACTAAACTACTATGAGTTTGAAGTTATATTTCCTGTTAGTATATATATATATATATATTATTCACATAATTTTGTGGGAAACTTTTTAAAATGACTAAAGTTTGGGCTTAATTAGGGATCTATTTCTATAATTTGCTTAATTACGAAATATAGCTACATGTTATGGAGAGGAGAGAGGCCAGCAAGATCTGGGAGAGAGATGAGAGAGGTTGAATATCTGTTGTATTCGTTGTATCAGGTTGTATCACAAATACAATTGATACAACTGATTTGTGTCAAAATGAATATAATTTGAATACTATAGTATTAATTTTAGGTGGAGGAAGGTGAGCGAGATTGAGAGAGGGAGGAGAGAGGATATATACTTGTTATATTCGTTGTATCACGAATATAATTGATACAAATACAAATACAATTGATACGAAATATAGATATAATTATCTGCATACAATTAAGACAATTGATTTATATCATATATCGAATATAATTGTATAAACGAACACAATTTATATTAACAAATACAATTGAAAAAATACAAATTGTCAGAATACAATTGATACATAATACATAAATAGTTGATACATAATACAAAATACAGTTGATATGGAATACAAATACGTTTGATACATAAAACGAAAATAATTATCATATTTATGTAGAATATTTTTTGGGCTGCAACTATTTGGGGCGAGAGAGAGATAGAGAGAGGCAATAATTTGTATAATTCGCATCTCATTTGTATAATTCGTGTGTATTTGTATAATTGAGTAATACAAATTTTGGAATTATACAAATATGATAAACCTCGAAACAACGAAATGATACAAACACAAACATCTTAACTTTAAACAATTATACAAATTACATTACACAAATTATATTATACAAAATTCAAAAACTACACGTTTATACAAACTTTAAAAAGTTATACAAAAACTATTGAATGTATCTGGTGATAAAACTGAAAAGCCAAAGGAAATCGCCGTCATATACAAATACAAATCATCGTATACAAATAAAAATCAAAGAAGAATTGTTAGGTGCGAATTATACAAACGTGACGAATTATACAAACATAAAACCCAACCCACATAATTAACGGTTAAAGTTAATCGCTAATGATAATTATAATAAATTATAACTATAATGACTATTTAAGCAGTATAAATTTGTTTAATCGCATAATTTTTCCTCTTACATTAATCTAGGGAAAAAATTGGTTTGTATGTGCCTAATATGTTTGTGGGAGGTGGGGCTCAGTAAATCATAAGCCCGTCATTCGCTTTATTCTTGGAAAACTTTACGTATATGTGTGTGTGTAATATATATATATATATATATATATATATATATATATATATATATAA
>JAJOOO010033244.1:0-14826 GCA_029582685.1 Solanum piurae
AGATCCATCTACGGACCGTCAATGGGCACCGTGGTTCCACACTTGGTCAGATTTCCCTGATTTGCCTCCATGCCTTGGCTGCTGATCTACGGCCACCATCTACGGAGCTTCAATAGACCTACGGTCCGTAGATCACTCCGTAGATGCCCTTTTCAGCATCCCTTTCAACTGTCTCTTTACTTCCGCGCCTGAACATCTTTCCTGCAAAATATGATAAAAACCAATACTAAAAGGCCCTAGACACACACAACTTGTAAGTGAAATGTATTAGAAATACCGTAAACTCACGGTATATAATGTTCCATGGCGAGACACAATGTTCCTTAACATACTTTTAAATTTTTAAGTATATTATATTTTAATTTTGTCTTAATTTTAATTTTCATTTACATCGAAAAATCAATTTAAAAACACCGAACTAAACCGAATCGAATTAATTTGGTTTGTATATGGTGCACACTTTTCTAAAACTGAAAACGGAACCGAACACCCACCCCTACTCAAAAGTTAACAAAACAATGGGGAAATTAAAAAAGAAGATAAAAATCCGAGCTGCCGGATTCGAACCAGCGACCTAAGGATGGCTGAAGGCAAAAACAACTACAGTCCTCCGCTCTACCAACTGAGCTAAGGTCGGATGATGACTAAATCATGGCAAGCATAACTAATCAACAAAACTGTTTTATTTCCTTTCTAAAACATAGGCATATGATGTTTTAAGTAAAGTTACAAAATAAGCTCTCCTTTCAACTTAATATAATAAATAATAGACATCTTATGCAATGTCATCTATGAAATATTGTTTTAAAAATTTATAATTGATTTCTTCAAATATTGTTTTCCAAAGTATTTGTTTTAGGTAAGATTTCATTAGTTTCAACGTTAAAAAATATCCTTTCACTGAGACAATTATTATAGAAACTGTTAATATAATTCTAGAAGTAAAATTTAAATAAAAATAAGAGTTAGAGCCCATTTGGATTGACTTAAAAAATAGCTTTTAAGTCAAAAATAAAAAGTCAAACTTAAATGATTTTTGAGTCAAAAAATAAAAAGTAGGGGGAGACCTACTTTTAGTTTTAACTTATTTTAAGTCATTTTTAATTTATTTTGAGTTATTTTTAACCTTGCCAAACACTTCCAAACTTATTTTAAGTCATTTTTGACTTATTTTGATGAGAATATAAGTTAGTTATTACTGTTAGCTAGTCACAAAGTTAGTTAGTTACAAGTTTGTTATAGTACAGTTAGTTAGAATTAGTTACAGGGAAGTCAGAATCTGTATAGTTTGTTAGCTAGCTTTCAATTTGTATATCTATATATAGAATCACATGTAATAGTTACTCTCTTAATTTTTCACATTCAATGAAACAAATTTTTCATGTAGCTTTTCCAGAATCTTCTTCTTCCTTTCTCATATGAACTCAAGGTTCATCAATGGAGGAATTCAATTGTTTAGCATCACAATGTGTTGATTTTCTCATGGTATTAGAGCACATGGCTTAGATCCTTCTTCCTTTCCGCAATCACAACAATCTGTGAGCTTCAATTCTCGAAGAGTTACATTGTGAATTTAATTCCTTTTTCGATTCTTTGTTTCAATTTTTGAGTTTCAGTTGTTGTTTCTCAATTGAATCTGTTTCTTCTTTCTGGTTCTCACTCATTTTAAATCTCTCCACGATCTCATCTCACTATGGTTGATCAACAAGTTGATCCAATTTCAAGTGGTTCTACATCCACTGTTAGGATGGATAATCCTAGTCCTTTCTATCTACACCCTTCCGAGAATGCAGGTTCATCTCTATTACGTGGAATTTTCGATGGTACTGGTTATAGATCCTGGAAGAGAGCTGTTCTTAGGGCTTTATATGTTAAGAGCAAAACAAGTTTTATCAATGGGAAACTTGTAAAACCCAATCCAGATGATCCAAGATTCCAGCAGTGGGAGAGATGTGATGATATGGTAACCTCTTGGATTTTGAATTCCTTGTCACCAGATATAAGAGATAGTCTGCAATATGTTAATAATGCACATGAATTGTGGGCTGAATTGGAGGAAAGGTATGATCAGACCAATGGCTGTAAGTTGTACCAACTTCAAAAGGATATAAATGATCTTGTCCAAGGGACCTTGGATGTTACTGGATACTATACAAAAATGAAGAAACTTTGGGAAGAGATGAGCACTGTCGATGTAAGCTCTCAATGCAGTTGTGTGTGCACTTGTGGTGGTAAGATTAAGTTGGTAAAGGCTGAACAGGATAGAAGACTCATACATTTTTTTATGGGACGGAATGAAATGTACAATGTCATCAGAGGAAACATTCTCATGATGAGTACCCTGCCTAGTATGGCACAATCTTTTGCCATATTGTCTCAAGAGGAAAAACAAAGGGAAGTAAGACCCTAAAACCACACAGCCTTAGACTCAACCTCCCTGAATGATTTTTCCAGTAGTACAAGATCTAAGGGAGGCCCCAGAACAAACTATAGTTCTTCTAAAGGCAGCACATGAATATTTGGAAATTTGAACACAAATATGTTTAGAGGTAATTCTAGCACCAGTAGGAGCTCTTTGTTTTGTGACTTCTGCAGGAGAACATGTCACACCAGATAAATGTGCTACAAGCTTCATGGATATCCATCCAACTCAAAGTTTTTCAATGGGAAAAATGTTGTTTCTGCAGCAAATATGTGCACCTCTGAGAATGATATGAGCCAATGTGAAGAAGAACCTGAGTTGAGGAAATAAATGCCATTGAACTTGTCCAAAAATTAGTATGAACAACTGCTCAATCTTTTGGGATCCCTACAAGTTGGACATGGAACTACTAACTCAAACAACATGCTAAGTGGAGCTGTGAACCTATGCTTGCTTTTTACTCTTTTATTATAAGATAAGTGATCTTTCTTGTAGATGTGTAAAATTAACTGCTCACTCTTGGATCATAGACTCAGGAGCATCACATCATATGATCTACAATAAAAACACTCTGACAAACATTATACCATTGCCATATCTTTTCCTTATCAGTCTACTCAATGGTTACAAATTCAAAGTGACTGAGATTGGTGATATCTATTTAAGTCTAGTTTTAACTCTGCAGAAAGTGCTTTTTGTTCCTAGTTTCAAATTTAATCTAATATCAGTTCATTGTCTAGCATTTCAACTCAAAGGTGTGGTGAGTTTTAACAACATTTCTTGTTTACTGCAGGGCCCTTCTTTGAATAGCCCTCTAGAACTTGGTAGAGCCAATAATGGTCTATATTTCTTATGTTCAAAGTGCCACAATTGTTGTTCATTTTCTACTGGGAGCAAGAGACCTCATGTCATTTCCAGTCATTGTACTTTTGTTCCTTCTTTAGTCAAGTGTAATGAAGTTTCAACACCATCTACTGTAAAACATTTTTCTATTGATAATAAAGATGATTGTCCTAAACTTGATTCTTCTTCATGCCATATTACTAATTGTTCTTCTTTTGTTGTTAAATCTGATAACTCTCATACAAATGAACTCTTATGGCATGTTAGACTAGGTCATGTACCCTTTGTAAAAATGAAGAGCATTCCAACTATACCTATTCCCTTCTCCACCAAACAACCCTTCACTTGTGCCATATGTTTTATGGCTAGACAACCTAGAATGCCATTCCCAGAAAGCACAACCACCACTAGTAGAGTTTTTGAGCTGCTTCACATTGACCTATGGGGACCATACCACATCCCTACTCATGATGGTTAGCACTATTTCTTAACCATGGTAGATGACTTCACTAGATCAACTTGGACACAACTACTAAGGTGTAAGAGTAATGCCCTACAAACAATCAAGGCTTTCATATCTCTTGTGGAAAACGAATTCCAGACCAAATTGAAGATTATCAGGTCTGATAATGGTCTGGAATTCACCTCTACTGAGACCACTCATTTTTTCTAAGAAAAGGGAATAGTACACCAAAAATCTTGTCCATATACACCCCATCAAAATGACATAGTTGAAAGAAAACACAAATACCTCCTTGAGATAGCAAGAGCCCTCCTATTTCAGTCTAAATTACCCATGAGGTACTGGGAGAGTATGTACTAACAGCCACATACCTCATTAATAGATTGCCTTCCAAACCTTTACAAAATAAAACTCCCTATGAACTGCTATACCATACACTACCCACATACTCTCATCTTAGAAGTTTTGGATGCCTATGCTTTCCCACTACTTTGAAAACTCACAAGGACAAGTTTGAACCAAGGGCAACACCACATATTTTTGTTGGATATCCCTTCAATACAAAAGGATACAAGGTCTTAGATTTAGCTACTAAGAGAGTCCATGTCATGTATCTAGAGATGTTGTTTTTCATGAGTCTGTGTTTTCTTTTGTACTTGCTCCTGATGGTTCTAGTTTTCCTTCTGTTTTAAAGCTTCTAGTTCATCACTCAAACACTTTTCTTACATTCTAAATTCAACAAACATGTTTTCTAATGATGAATTACTTGACATTAACACATCACATGCAGTCACTACAAATCAAGTAATCAACAATACTGATGAAAGCACAGCCTCACCTGTAAGCCATGATATCCATCCACCCACCAACACATTAACCACTACACAATCCTTGTATGCACCTGTTCCATCTTGTGATATTATACCTACCCTTAGAAGAACAACTAGATCACTTCATACCCCCAACTACTTGAAATAATATAATTACATTCTCCCTAACCTATATTCCACCACAAGTACCTCTAGTCCACATCGTTCCCTCACCTCTTTTGTATCCAACCATGATAGTGTTTGTTTCACAACTTTGTGTTCTGATAGGCAGCAGTTGATTGAAAACATATCATATGACTGTGAACCTTCTTCATATGAAGAAGCAATCTTGCATCCTGCCTGGCAGAAGGCAATGACATAAGAATTTCAAGCATTGTATGCAAACAATACTTGTTCCCCTACCCAAAGGAAAGAATGCTATTGGATGTAAATGGGTATACAAAATTAAACACAAGGCATATGGTAATGTGGAAAGGTTCAAGGCAAGGCTAGTGGTTAAAGGGTGCACTCAACAGGCTGGAATAGACTATAATAAGACCTTTTCTCTTTGTGGTTAAGATGACCATTGTTAGGACCCTCATAACCTTGGTTGTTAAGAGGGGGTGGAATCTGTATCAATTGGATGTCAATAATGCCTTCCTTCATGGTGACTTGAATGAGGAAATGTATATGACATTGCCACAAGGTCTTGCAGTGGACAATCAAAATATGGTGTGCAGATTGAGGAAATCATTGTATGGTTTGAAACAAGCTAGTAGGCAATGGTATGACAAATTGGCCAGCAGTCTTTGTTCAAGATGATACATATATTAAGATAGTGACTATTCATTGTTTCTTAAGAGGAAGGGAGATTCTTTAGTGTTTGTTGCCATATATGTAGATGATGTGATCTTAACTGGAACTGATTTGGAGAAAATCAACTCTTTGAAATCCTTTTTGCATGATCAATTCAAGATAAAGGATCTAGGTAGACTACACTACTTCTTGGGGGTTAGAAATATTGTACAGGCTGATGGAGTTCTCATTTCACAAAGGAAGTTCACCACTGACCTCTTGAAAGAGTTTGATTCTTTTTTGCAACCCCACCACTTGATTATACTGAGAAGTTAAAGGCCATAGATGGGGAACTATTATCAGATCCTACCCATTACAGGAAGTTGATAGGGAAACTTAACTTTCTTACAAATACTAGGATGGATATAACTTATAGTGTGCAGCATCTCAATCAATTCATGAAAACTCCCCGAGAACCACACTTGGAAGCTGGTTATCATGTCCTTAGATACTTGAGACAAGATCCTACAATGGGAATCTTTATTTCAAACAAGCCTGACCTTACTATAAGTGCCTATTGTGACTCAGATTGGGCTGCATGTCCTGATTCAAGAAAGTCAGTCAGTGGTTATCTAGTACTTATGGGTGATAGTCCTATCAGTTGGAAGTCTAAGAAACAAGCCACAATTTCTTTATCCTCTGCAGAAGCAGAAGACAGGACTGTGAGTTAAGTAGTAGGTGAGCTGGTATGGCTTGAAAGGTTATTGAATGAATTATCTGTGAAATGTCCCTTGCCAATATAGGCAAGACAGTCAAGCTGCAGTACACATTGCCAAGAATCCAATTTTTCATGAGAGGACAAAACATATAGAAATTGATTGCCACTTTGTTAGGGATAAACTTCAGCAAGGCCTGATCACACTTCACCACATTTCTACTGATTCACAGTTGGCAGACATTTTTACAAAGGCTTTGACTGGAGTTAAGCATACTACACTATTGAACAACTTGCATGTAAACTCACTTACCTCCAACTTGAGGGGTGGAGAATATAAGTTAGTTATTACTGTTAGCTAGTCACAAAGTTAGTTAGTTACAAGTTTGTTATAGTACAATTAGTTAGAGTTAGTTACAAGGAAGTCAAAATCTATATAGTTTGTTAGCTAGCTTTCAATTTGTATATCTATATATAAAATCACATGTAATAGTTACTCTCTTAATTTTTCACATTCAATGAAACAGATTTTTCATGTAGCTTTTCCAAAATCTTCTTCTTCCTTTCTCATATGAACTCAAGGGTCATCAATGGAGGAATTCAATTGTTTAGCATCAGAGTGTGTTGATTTTCTCATATTTTAAGTTATTTTTTATATTTGTCAAACACTTCTAAAAATCAAAATACTGACTTAAAAGTAGATTTGACCAACTTTTAAGCCAATTCAAATACCCTCTTAGAACTATAGAACCTGACACAAGAAGTTGATAACATGACATATTCCATTTTAATATGCTTGTTGTGCTTGAAATCCTAAGAAGAAATTTTAAGAAAAAGAATTTGCTATTCATTTTATTCAATATTTTTCAACTATTAATTTTTATTTTTGATAAAGTGTTGGTTTGACTCATTAAAAATTTGATGAAAGATAATATAAAAAAGTTAAAATGAATCAAATAATCTGAATTTTAGCAAACCAATGAAATGAAAGAAAACAAAAAACATTTTTTTTGTTCGAGAAATATCAAAGAGAAAAATATAATATATAATTTTTTTCACAAATCGTATGTTTTATCATAAATAATCATTTTTTTTATATACAAAATTAACACAATTTGTTATTGAAAGAACTCACAATTTTTTTGTTAATATTAATTTTTTTGGATACTTCAGTTATTGCATTATTTTGTTGTTGTTATTATCTCTTTATTAGTTGCTATATTTTCTTCACTTTTAATTTTTTTCGTACTTATTTTGATTTGTTGTACTCAAACCGAAGGTCTTTCGGAAATAATGTCTCTATTTTTACGAGATAGTAATAAGATATGTTTACACTCTCCTCAAATCACATTTATTAAATTTCATTAAATATATTATTATTATTGTTGATTCAAATGTAATCTTTTGTAAAATAAAATGACTATCAGATTTTAGTTTTGGATTAGCGCTACATACTCAAGGGACAATATAAATAATTAGGATAAGACATTTCTAGGGATGGTTCTAGACTTCTAATCAATCTCATTATAAATCAATATGAATCTAATCAATTCTCACATTCCATGTTAACTATATGAAAAGGGAAAAGAAAAAAAGGAAAGCTCAATTTTAATTAAGAAAATATCATCGTACGATAGATTTAAGTTCAAACTTGCATAAATACATACAAATTTGCATAAATATATACTCCTCTCTCCTAATTTTTATGTCATTTTTCGTTTTTCGAGAGTCAAACAGTTTAAGTTTGACCAGAAATTTACGTATGGAATCTTCAATTTTTTTGAAATGTAATTTATATATTTGTAAACTACGTAAAAAGTACTATAAATCACAATAATGGATAATTCAAAATGTTTTAAAGATATATGAAAAAGTTATGATAAAAAATAGACTTGTTTGAATCTCGAAATCTGAAAAGTGCCACATAAAGTAAGACGGAGGGAGTAGAAAGTTTTCGTTGGAATCAAACTATGGAAATTTTCATTGAAATCAAATATAAAAAGTTTTGAAAATTTTTGTTTCTACAAATTATGATAAGTTTCCATTGGAATTAAATTATGAATTTTTTTTGTTGGAATCAAATATGGAAAGTTTTGAAAAACTTCCTACATATGTATGGGAAAAAAAACTATAGTTGAAACTAAATGAGTAGTATATTTCCATTGGAACCAATTTGTGGAAAAATTTCCTTAAAATCAAATATGACAAATTTTGGAAAATCTTCTATATACGTATGAGAAGCGACCTAAAAGGGCTAGATTTATGTAAGGAGGATTTGAAGTCCTTATACTTTGTTCAAGTGATCAAACAAATTTAGAGGAGAACCTATTGTAAGAGCATCCAACATCAAGAAAAGCAATACCTAATCATGAGCTTCATAATTCATATCACCAGATCAAGTTTGTAGATACAATTTTTGCTCTCAAAATTGACAATCATTTTATAGTTGATGACCTGAATACAATTATTAAACAACAAAGAAGTACCACACAATAATTCTCCATTTATAAGCTGGAAACACTTCAAACTGAAAAATAAATTGGCAAATGATCAAAAGTCTAGTAATCTCTTCCAAATTAGAGAATGATGCCAGAAAGATTGTGGTATGTGTTAACTTCAACAAATCATCAAAGTCATTTCTAATGGAAGTTTCAAATGTTTCGCCAGAAATCAACTATGAAAAAACTATTACTTCATGAATACATCAAGCCTTATTTTTAATGATTCAACACAAAGGAAAACACAAACAGATAAAACATGGTGACAGGAACTCAACAATCACATTCCAGCCTAGTAAAGGAAAAATCAACAGCTTCAAACATGAGTACATAAAAAAAAAAAAAAAAACAAAGAAAACATCGCCAAAAACAACTTATTCTCAATCACTTCGACAAAATCTCAGAATGGAAACAGATGCAACAACACAGAGGGTCTCAAGAACAATATTGTGAATACACTACAGAGACGAGAAATCTTACCTGAACCATACAAGAAAGATGAAGAACGAGTCAATGTTGAAATGAGCTGAAACAGATTAGCAAAAAAAGCCTTATTTTTAAAAATTCAACAAGTCGAGCACCCCAACAAACCTCAAAGTAGGGAGCATTTATAGACAGTGAAGTTTTATCAATAAATCTATATTAAATTTCGGATTAAATCTTAAATTTATGATATGTTGATCAAGTCAAGTTATTGCTTAATAAAGTTGAATTAATATTAAAATTAAAATTATATGACTTCAATAAAGTCAAAATTACATTTGAATCAGACCATTAACTTGATAAGATGAGACTAACTCATGTTCTTAAAACCAATGTCCTCTAAAATTGCTTGGAGACCAAAATAGGGCCAAAACCCTAACTCACGCTTATATAAATGGGTCTTCATAAGACCAGGGAAGAGGAAATACATAGAAAAACTCTCCTCTTCAGTGGTGGTCCGCAAGTCTTCCGTATACAAAGAAGTTTTCGGCTCCCAGTTGTGAGCTACAAGTTCCCATTAGCTAACTCTTGCTTATTCGTGGTGAAGTTTCAACAAGTATTTCATCAATTCAAGAGCAAAGTAAAGCTTTTGAGTTGACAATCATGAGGAGAACCATTAAATGATTATATCTTTTTGGTAAGATTTTATAAAGGTTTTAACCCTTACATAGATTATTAAAATATAAATATCATTGTTTGCTACTATTTTTCTTTTCTTGATTGCTATTTTTCAGAAACAAACCTTAGTCTCTTGCACACTTCATGTTGACAAAGCTAAAAGGTGAGTAGTATGATATCAAACCCATATAATGTGAAACAATACAGAATCAAGTAAAAATTGTAATACCTCGGAAATTTGAACTTGGAATGGAAAAGAGAAAAGAATAGTTTCACGGAGGAGTTCGCGGGTCGTGAAGAGGTCCACGACCCATCATCCCGCCTGTGAAGTTGCACCCAACTCCCAGGAAGGATCACATGCATTTAGACGGTCCGTGAACCTTCACACGGACCGTGAAATCGTCTGTGAAAGGGACTCATCAACTTTTAAGTTTTGCGTCAACTTCAAATGTTCATATTTCTCAGCACAAAATGAATTAGGTGCCCCATAACCTATCAAATTAAAAATCTTTGAGTCCTATTTTCAACGCTACCAAATTTGCCTAATTTCGAGTCCGGAGTAAAAAGTTATGCCCATTTTAGTGAAGCCTTGTCGGGCAGGGCAACTTGACGTCCCACTAGACGGGCCGTGATGCATTAAACGGCCTGTGAAACATTAAACGGTCCATGAGACTGGCCATTTTGGGCACCTTTTTAGTTTTAAAAATTGGGGTCGTTTTGGTCTTTCGCGTTTGGTACTTAAACTATGTTGTTTTAACCCTATTCTAAGCCTAAACTACGTCGTTTCACACCAAATTAAGGGCTTTGAAAGTGTTAATCAATTCTTTTACGTTCATTAACACTTCAAGAGATCAAGGTTCCAAGAGGAGAAAAGATAGGGTTCAAGCATTCTTCAAGTTTCTTCGAATTCGCCAAAGAACTTCGTTCTTTCCGGTATGTAAGACTATTCATAATGTTAGACCAATTCGTCCTCATGCCCTACATCTCAATTCAGTCAAAAATCATTACATCTAAAGGATCTATTCATAGTTCTTGATTTATTCCTAGTTCTTGATATTTGAATTCAGTTCTTTAACAAGTTGAGGTTTTGATTCCTATTTTACATGTGAATCTTATAATGTTGTTCATGCTTAGTATCACATGAACCCTATTGAGTTGGTAAAGTTATGTTTTCAAAAAAATATGCATGAAAGTTCCTCATATATTGATTTTGGATTTGAAAGATAAGTTCATGAGCATACGTTTTAAAAGTGTAAGTTTTGAATTGAATACTTGAAAAGAATGTTTTCATATGTACTATTTGATAGTTGAAAAATAAAGAGTATGATTGATATTTTTGAAAAGTGCTTCAGTAATGTAATAGTCCCTTTCTTTGTAAATGATGATTGAGCAAAGTGAAAGGTAAAGTAATGTAATAGTCCTTTTCTTTGTAAAGGGTGATTGACCAAAGTGAAAAATAAGTAAAGTAATAGTCCCTTTCTTTGTAAAGGGTGATTGAGCATAAACTATATTGATTATTTTGGGAGTAGTATCGAACACCGAATTGGGTAAGAGTCTATTATAACTCAAAAGTCCCATAAAACTACGTAACCAGCGTAGGATAGGATAACATTGATTCTTCGTGCGACTCCTCACTACCTCTGAGAAGCCTATTAGATAGATCCATATATAGTTACAGTATCATCATACACCCCCGGCAAAGTATAGACCTTGTGAAACGTTGTATCATTGATAGGCTCATAGTAATGGTTGTCGGTTAGAGAAGCTCCCCACAAGTAAAGTATATTATTTTCATATTGCTTTTATTGCATATCTTATTGTAAAGTTAAAAGGGTTTTCACTTCACATTCATGTAATTGTATAGTGTTGAGTTGCTTTTAGTCCCCCGATTCAGTTATTATTTTACTCAGCCATATTACATACTCGTACATTCAAATATATTGATGTCATTCGAATAGCGTCTTTTATGATGTAGAAACAATTATTCAGGATCATCAACATGCGCTTCGTTGAGATCATTTGACACTCTAGTTAGCTTTGGTGAGCCTCCTAATTGCATTTCGAAGGAATTTCCATTTTCCTTTCAGTTTAGTCCTTTCAGGGTGTTTTGGGTCTTGTCCCAACATCCATGTTGAACTATTGGGGTTTCACATATAGTTAGAGTTGAGGAGTCTCTAAGTATTTCCCTTTTGTTTGAGATGTTTTGAGACTTTTTTTGCAAAGTATTATTACTATTGCAATTAAGTATTTTCAGATAGTTTGAGTTAAGTATTTGCTTGAGTTTGAATGTTCTAAAGTCTATTTCTAAGCTTGTTATCGCTTGAGTAAATCTTCCGCTAAGTAGTCAGCTAGGCCAAGGGTTTGCTTGGGGATCAGAAATGGTTCTCGAGTGCCGGCCACGTCCAGGGTGTAGGCTTGCGGCGTGATAAAAATTCTGATAAGTAATGATTAAGATATATACATTTCAGGAATTTAATAGCAAAAAACCGAAAAAGACAAGAAGAGATCAACATTCAGAACCACAAACGAATATCTCAATTTGATTTGTTTAATACATACAAAATATACTAGACAAGAAGTTGGATTTTTACCATTTTCATAATAAGAGCGAATTACAATTAATCTTCTGCTACAATCATCAAGATGTCTGTTCCACTTCATCTTTGATTGTGAACATTTAAATTAATAACTTATAAGAACCGACAATTTTAATCTTCCGTCTATGAGTTAAATAACTCCGTACACAAAAATCGTCTATTATATAAGTAATGAACACACATATAAACATAATGATATATTCAAACAAAGACTTTATTATAATAAATAAAATAAAATACAAAGTCTTTACAAAGGATTAAATAAAATACTATAACTTAACCTCATGGTTAATAGTATATCCCAATACTATTCCCTACTAAGGAGAAGTTTTTCCAAGAATGTATCAAAGTGTTTCCATGAAGACCCTCCAATATCAGTTGCTTCTGCTGCTTTCTTTTTCCACTCCAACGCCTTGTCTTTCAACTCCTTACCTTTTTCACCTTCTAACATATCATTAATAATTGCTTCGATTTCTTGGCGCTTTACGTCTTTATTGACCTCAACACCTATTCCCCACTCTACACAAGCATATCGACAATTTGTTTGCTGCTCAGCAAAGAATGGCCAGCAAATTAGAGGAACTCCTGAACTTATGCTTTCAATCGTAGAGTTCCATCCACAATGTGTTAGAAAAACGCCAATAGATGGGTGGGAAAGAACTTGATCTTGTGGGCACCAGCTTGCTAATAATCCTCTGTCTTTAATCTCTTCAAGAAACTCATCAGGCAACACGGCTGAATCACCCATCACTATGTCAGGCCTAACGATCCACAAGAATGGATGTTTGCTATTTGCAAGTCCCCACGCGAATTCTTTTAGGTGATGGTCTGACATTAATGTCACACATCCATAATTCACATAGATTACCAAACTTGGTTCCTGTTTATTCAGCCACTCAAGACATTGGAATTCTTCTTTCCATAAACTTGGCCTAAATTAGCTCAATTTGTTTACATGGATGGTTTTTTCCATCAATGACAGTGGACCGGTAACATAAATATTTGGGAATCTAGCTCCAATCGCTTCTAGAACTTCACGTTCCAATTCAGTGAATGTGTTGATGATCATCGCAGAAGATTTCAAGCAATTTTGTGCTTCATCACTTAAATAGTTTAACAGAATATCATGTGAATCAGTAGTCATGATAAAGCTTGGCAAGTCTTTAAACCTAATGTTTCTCATTCCTGGAATTCCATCAATAACTCTATCCAGTGTACCATCCTCCATAAAACTGTCATCTGTTGCACAAAGTTGAACAAAGTAAATAAGGCTTTTGAATGCTATGGTGTTAAACTTAAAATATGTATAATGCGCCATAAGGTAGAATTTTCTTTAATCGTACGTGTGGTATTAAATATGTCATGTGAAAAGTTATAATTAAAGAGCTGTCAAAATAAAGGAAAGAGACATTCTTTTTTAAACTGACTAAACAGAAAATAAAACAAATAAATTGAAATGGAGGGAGTATGAGGTTGAGGTCTGAGGACGAACCTTTAAACGGGATAATCCCTCTTCTTGTTAGTTCATCATATTGAAGCTATCCCATATAACCACAAGCTGAGGCTGTCCAAAATTGGACATCAAGGATGCCAAATTCATGTGCAGCCTTAATGGCAAAGCTCATCAGTCCATCTGATATTATACAAGAAATTGGTGGTACTACCGGTGATGAACCAAGCTTTGATAGTAAATCCCGAAAAGGAGTCAAGCAGTTCTTCCTTATTGAGTCACATAACGAAGCAGGATCTTGAGTTACATCGTGATCTGATTGTGGCAATCCTTCCGGGATAGTTTCATATTGGAAATCCTGGAAGCCTTTCACAAAGTCAGGGCCTTGTGATCGGATTAGACGTCTATGGTTATATTCAGTGTTGACAAATGTTACATAGAAACCTCTTGAGTGCAAAATTTTGGCTAATTTCATGAATGGCATTACATGACCTTGTGCGGGAAATGGTATGCACACTGCATGAGGCTTCTTGTCCATGTTTACTAAAGGGCTCTGTTTCTTTTTCAGTTGTGACTTGTGAACTAATATTGTTCATTGAGCCCATTCTTATACTCCATCCGAACAACTTCCTCAGATTGGAGGTTAGGAGTGCTTACCATCCAAACAACTTCCTCTGGTCACAGTATAATGATATTTTGATTATTTTTCTAAAAATATCTAAAATTCCAGCTAGCTTTGAGACTTTTGTAAACTTGTTCATCATTTATTTTAGCAATAATTTGTATGACTATTCCAACAACTATCATTAGAGTCGTCAAAACGGGATTAGCCCATGGGACCGGCCCAACCCAACCCATTTTTGGGATAGGGTTGGGATATAATTTTGGGAAAATTACGCGTATAAGCAAACATATACTAGTTAATTACTTAATATAGCTATAGTTTACCTTAATTACAATTTGCAGCTTACTTTTAGCTATAATTATACAACTCAGCTTTTTAGTTTTGTATAATTCGCGCATTTGTATAATTCGAAATTTGTATAATATAATTTGTATAACTATTTGCACTTCTGATGTTTGTAATTGTATAAATTCGTTATTTCGAGTTTATACAAAAATAACTGAATTAT
>JAJOOO010033247.1:0-12359 GCA_029582685.1 Solanum piurae
AGTCAGATTCTATTGCATTGACCATATTTCAGTACAGTCAGTATTCAGTCTCAGCATGTTATAAATTTGGTCATTGCATCAGTTAGCTCAGTTCTCAGTATTCAGTATCTATATAATGTTCAGATTATGCTCTTGCTTTATTGATTGTTCAGTTATGATGTTATTTCAGCTTTACTCTATCCTGCATGCTCAGTACCTTTCAAGTACTGACGCATACGTGCGCTACATCTTCTCGTGATGTAGGTTCAGGTTCTCAGCATCCAGGTCACGCTTAGATCGGTTCCCGATCTTCAGTTCAGCAGCATCAGTGGTGAGTCCTCATTCTTCGAGGACTAGTGACATGTTTATTTTTATCGCTTTCAGTTTTTTAGTTTCAGTTTCGCTAGATCTAGTTGGGGCATGTCCCAACATTTCAAGTCAGTTTAGAGGCTTATTTCAGACATAGTTAGATTCAGCTTAGTTTTGAGTTAATAACTTCTTTGTACTAAACTCATCAGTTTTCATATATCTTAGTTATAGTATATGGGTATTCCCCATCTTTTCATCTTATTTATGATTTAGCTTCCGCACAGATTATATTATTCAGATTATATTTAGTATGCTCATGATCATACCAGCAGGGTTAGCTTGGGATCACTTGTTGTCCTAGGTCCCGTGTCCGCGTCTTGGGGATAGTCTCGGGGTGTGACAAAAAACATAAGCCTTGGTTGATCATCTTGGAGAGAATCCAGTTGATGAAGAGTATGAACCACTCAAGACTTATTTTCTCGATGAAGAAGTTGTATTTGTGGGTGAAGATATTTCTAAAGCGTACTTGGGTTGGAGAGTGTTCTTTGATGGAGCGGCGAATCACCACGGGAAGGGTATCGGAGCGGTCTTAGTGTTAGAAACTGGTCAGCACTATCCTATGGCGGCTAAACTCTGATTTGATTGCATGAACAACATGGCTGAGTATGAAGCCTGCATCCTCGGTCTGAAGATAGCAATTGATATGAACGTTCATGAGTTGTTGGTTATTGGAGATTTAGATTTGCTAATTCACCAAGTTCAAGGAGAATGGGCCGTGAAGAACCCTAAGATCACACCGTATGTGCAGTATATACCAAAGTTGTGCAAGAGATTTTGCAAGTTTAAATTCAGGCACATTCCTAGGACACAAAATGAGTTGGCTGATGCTCTTGCCACCATCGCATCAATGATTAAACATCCAGATACAGGTTATATTGATCCAATGGATATAGAGGTAAAATAGCAGTATGTCCATTGTTCACATGTTGAAGCGAAACCAGACAAATTGCCTTGGTATTTTGACATCAAAAAGAACTTGGAGATCGGAACTTATCCGGAGAATGTAACGTTCAACCATAAGAAGTCGATACTCTGCATGACCCTCAATTTCTTTTTGAGTGGGGAAATCTTTTATAGGAGTACGCCATATTTAGGTCTTCTCAGATGCGTTGATGCTAGTGAAGCTGCGAAGCTTCTAAAACAGATACATGCTGGAGTTTGTGGTACTCATATGAATGGACTCACTTTGGCTAGAAAGATCCTTCGAGCCAGCTATTTTTGGATGACTATGGAACATGATTGTTGCAAGTTTGTGCGGAAATGTCATAAATGTCAAGTGCATGGTGATTTGATTCGAGTGCTGCCTCACGAACTCAATGTTATGAGTTCACTTTGGCCATTTGTAGCTTGGGGCATGGATGTCATTGGTCCAATAGAGTCAAGCCGCCTATAACGGACACAGATTCATTTTGGTTGCCATTGACTACTTCACCAAGTGGGTGGAAACAACTTCGTATAAATCGGTGACCAAGAAGGTTGTAGCTGATTTTGTTCGCAACAATTTGATATGTAGGTTTGGAGTGTCAGAATCCATCATTACTGATAATGAAGCGAATCTCAACAGTCACTTGATGAGAGAGATATGTGAACAATTCAAGATTACTCACCAAAACTCCACCGCTTATCGTCCTCAAATGAATGGAGTTGTAGAAGCCGCCAAAAAGAACATCAAGTAGATTTTAAGGAAAATGATTGATAATCACATATGTTGGCATGAGATACTGTCGTATGCTTTGTTGGATTACCGAACGACTGTCAGAACATCAGTTGGAGCTACATCATATTTGTTAGTATATGGAACGGAAACAGTTATACCTGTAGAAGTTGAAATACCTTCATTGAGATTGATCAGTTGATTGGGTTCGGAAGCGGATTGATCAGTTAACATTAATTGATGAGAAGAGAATGGTTGTTGTTTGTCATGGTCAACTGTATCGACAGAGAATGATTCGTGCTTTCCACAAAGCCGTGATATTTGAAATCGGCCAGTTGGTCCTTAAACACATTTTTCCTAATCAGGATGAGTGCAAAGGGAAATTTGCACCAAATTGGAAAGGACCCTACATGATTCGTAAAGTGTTATCTGGAGGTGACTTGGTCCTGTCGGAGATGGATGGCACCGAATGGCCGAAACCGATCAACTCAGATGTTGTCAAGAGATATTATGTGTGAAGTTTTTAGTTTGTATTTCTATCATTTCCTTCTAATCATTCTATTTGTGTGGTTTTTGTTCAAAATTTTATCCCTTTTGTAATGAACTACGTTTGACCTGAATTCTCTAGAATGAGATACGTAGGCAGCCTATGTCGGCTTCGGTCACCCATTTATCCCCCTTTAATATTTTTTTTCTTCCTTGTAATGAACTACGTCTGACCTGAATTCTCAAGAATGAGATACGTATGCGGCCTATGTCGGCCTCGGTCGGTTCCTTGTTTAATTTTTCCTATTTCTGTTAATCTTTGAGGGGGAACTACGTTTGACTTGATTCCTGCCTCAACGGAATACGTAGGCACCACAACGGTTCAGTCATATCTCCCGTAAGATTTCTATTTCTCTTTAAAATAGAAACTGGATAGAATTTTTTAGAGGGGCTCAAAAATTTTCGAGAAAAGAGCTCTCCGACAATTCGGGACTGAAGTTACATTGAGAATTGCAACTAGGACAGAATTTTTGAGAGGATCTCAAAAATTCTGTGATTTGCTCACCAACGGTTAAAGATAAGCCAAGACAGTTAACTAGGACAGAAATTTTGAGAATGGCCTCAAAATTTCAACTGGGTTCATTGACAGTTTAGAACAACTTTGAAAACCTCCCAGTAAATAATCAGATAGACCTCGAAGCATCAACTTCAAAGGAATTCTCTCAAGCTTAACGTGACATGACACTTGGCAGTGACCCTTTCCAAATATTACTTTAAAAATCTATTGTCCTTAAAAACTTTTTCTTCATGTTTCAATTATTTTTGCATAAAAATATTGTCTTATCTATTAAGAGGCGGGAGATCGGAGAAATCAACCGGAGATAGCAAGACAAGGAGCAGACAACCGAAGAGATCGACACAAATCAGTTCACTTTAAACTAACAATTTTTCTGTGGACGCAGGTTTTTAAGTTTGCCTCAAGATCATCATATTCCTCCATTCAAGGAACATGGAGAAGTCAAAAGGACAAGGAGCTCCCCAAAACTAACAATTTTTCATGTGGATGCAGAAAAAGTTTTATGCTTCTTATACTAAAGAATTGGAAATATGAGTAACATTATTTCATTCAAATTCTCAGCAAAGCGAAGTTCATAATGAACATCGCAACTATGATCGAAGATAGAACAAACGAAAACCATGTAGGGAGCAATATTATTATCTTCCAGCAACTATAGATATCTGGAAGACGTTTATCTGCATTATATTATCAGATATGATAATATTCTTACCTTGAAGGCTATTTATATCGTATTGTCGAATGAGATGATACCACTACCCGGAGAGTCAATCATATTGTATTGTCAAAAGAGATGATACCACTACTTCGAGAGTCATTTTAATTGTATTGTCAATTGAGACGATATCGCCACCCAGAAGATACCTAGAAGATCATTTATGTTGCTCGGTGAAGCATTATCTTCGTTCGGTACCAGGGAGGCACCATCAAAAGATTCACGCATTGCAAGAGAAAGAATTCATGCATTGCAAGAGAAGACTCATGCATCGCGGGAAAGGAATTTATGCATAGCAAGAGAAGGGAATCATGCATAGCAAGAGAAGGAAATCATGCATTACGGGAAAAGATTCATGCATTGCGGGAAAAGATTCATGCATCACGGGAAAGGCATTTATTCATAGCAAGAGAAAGGAATCATGGGAAATCATGCATTGCAGGAAAAAATTCATGCATTGCGGGAAAAGAATCATGCATTGCGGAAAAAGATTCATGCATTGCGGGAAAAAAGTCATGCATCACGGTAACGAAGTCATGTATCATGGGAAAAAGGTCATACATCGCGGGAAAGAGATTTATACATCACAAGATAAATAAGGCATGCATTGAAAGAGAAAGAAATTATGCATCGCAGGAGAAAGAAGTCACGCATTGCAAAAGAAAGAGTCATGCATCGCAAAAGAAAGAGATCATGCATCGCAAGAGAAAGAAGGCATGCATCGCAAGAGAAAGAAGTCATGCATTGCAAAATAAAGAGTCATGCATCGCAAGATAAATAGGTCATACATCGCAAGAGAAAAGATTCACGCATCGCAGGGAAGGAAACCATGCATCGCGAGAAAATCAACATTGGCTGCATCATTTTCATTTGAAACAACGACATCAAGAGAGCTATCAACATACTACATCAAAATATGTTATTACCTCGACATCAAAGAAAGAGTACATTGAAGATTATATTGCAAATATGAGACACAAGTTTTATTTGCTTTACGTCAAACCCGATGAAGTTGACGTCAAATATTCAAGAAGGGAAATTAAGTATCAACACGGTAAAAGACACTATCTCTCCATTTGAATTGCATTTTTATGCTAATGAGTTTTATCTCAGTCTTTGTCGAGAGCATCCGAGAGAATGAATTCTCAAAGCAAACCACAGGTGCGAACGACATAAAAAACGATGCAGCACAACGTGGAATTTTTTCTTAGCAGCGAATTGGGACATAGTCCAAAGAGAAGTGTCAAACTCTTAGGACGCAAGCAGAGGAGCGACTTCCACCACAATCAAACCACATCCCTATCAGAAGGCATGTGGATTTTTCTTTAGGTTTCCTTGTTTCAGTTTCGCATCCGGAAATTTTTGGTCTCCATCGAAAGCAGCTTTCTAATCCAAGTGACATGCGCCAAGAGCATTGGAAATCATGTCCGTGTAATTCTTAATTATGGGTGTGAAGCGCACCACATTCATGGCTAAGAGGTTACAAGCCACTTTTTCATACTCGACTTACTTTGTCGCTTTTCCAGAACCAAAAGGTTATCGTGCATAATAGGTTTCCTTTTTTCAACCGATTGAGTCGAACTACAAACAACATGATTCCCTTAGTTAAGGTATATGTAGGCAGAATCAGTTTGGAAAACTCGGTTGTTTTCCAACATTCTCTCTTAAATCTTATTCTCGAGCATTTCGGTCCTTTTATAATTCGATATCAGAATGACTTTTGAATTCTTTCAAAATCGTGCGCAAATCAAGCGTGTAGAACTACAAGTGGCCTGAATTCTCGTATAGCCTGAGATATGTAAGAAACCCATTTCCGAGGTTCGACCATAGTTCCTAAAGTCCGTACCAAAAACCCTTTTTCAGAAAAGATGAAGATGTGGTCGGTCAATATTGGATTCGTCAATTTCATTTTCCTCGGATTTTTTTCACCAATCCAAGTCAAACGAGCAACAGTTGTTGACACCCAATTTTAAATCTCCCCGATAATAATTATTTTTTGAGCTTCTTAATTTTCAAACGATTTAGAATAATTAGCTTTATAAAATTCAAATAGTTTGAAGGTTATTTTAAGTACTTTCAGTCGATTTTTATAGTATTTCGAATAATAAATATATTTCATATAATTATATATGTAATTAGTATATTTTATAAATATTTGAAAGTCATATCAAAAGATTTCACATTGTTAAAACAAATATTTTATTAATTAGTTTTAGTTTAATTATTGGTTTAATTTCAAATTAAATAGTTTGTATTTAAATTAATTACTTTACAATTAAGTTATTTATCTTATTTCGTTATGATTAAGAAGTTCATTAATTGTTACTAATTCATCCACGCAACAACCAAATGACGCCTACTCGTCTCCAATCCCAACGTGAATACACGGCAAATTCATGAAAAAGTTGCGAGGAACGCAGTACACTGCTCCTCCTTGTCATCTTCTTCACGTCCCTCTCAGTTCGTACCTGCAGCAGCATAGAGCAAGCACATGTTTCTCCCATTTTCTCTTTCGAAATGGGTTGAAATCCTCAGAAGAAGGTGTCTTCCCTAAAATGGTGAAAGATTTTTGAGTTTGAATTTCGAATGGGGCCATTACTCATCCGAATTTCATTCGTTTCCCCCCAAATCTGAACCCTATTTTTTGCCTATAAGTACTCTCCTCTTATTCATTGGTGAAAGGAGGGAGATTTCGAGTGGGAATTTTATTTTAGCAGAAATACAGAGAAAGGATTAAGCAAAAGTGAAATACACTCCCGAATAGAGAAATAAACTCATTCGGGATCTTAGTTTCGTGTCCTTTGGTGTCGTCCGTTGCTCTATCACACGTTCATTTAGAATTCGAGGTAGCTGCTCGTATTATGTCCAGATTCTTCGTTTCGCTGCTCATGGTCAAGTTTTTGTGGTGAAAGTCGTCTCCCTGCTCGTCCCGTCCCTGTTTCTCTACCCTGTGAAAGGTAAACCCCATTTTAGTTCAATCTCTGTATTTTCTTAATGTGTTGGTTGTTCGTTTTTTAGTCATTGCAAGTCTTCTAAGTGTTGGGAGTCTCTTATTGTTTCGATTTAATGTCGACTGCGAGTCTGTGGTAGAATTTGTTCGATAGTTCAAATGTTGCTGTTTTTTTTTTGTTTTTTTTTGAAAGTTTGATGGTTCCTCTCTGTCTCGAGTATCTTTCTTCCTTGCTAATATTTTCTTATATTATGGTATTTCTCGCGATGTTAGTTGTAAGTCGTGTTCCAGTTTTGAAGTTCTAAATACAATCTTCCTGTCTGGTAGGCCTAATATGTGGGGGTCTTCATTTTGTTTTAGCCAGTAAATCTTGTAATCTCATAGTTTACTATCTTATTTTCTGTTTTATAATACCTGTCTATTTACATCCAAGGCTAAGTGTTATATTCAACCCGTTAGTTGTTTATTTTTTGTCAGTCTTAATGTCCAATTGCTTGTAATGGGTTTGATTTGTTTGAAATAAATATAATGGCAGGCGAGATGTGCGTCTCAAGCTGCTTAAATGTCCATTTCTCGTCAGTTTGCTCTGTCTCCTGTCTCTTTGATGCTACTCTTCTTAGACTCTATTTTTATGTCTTTATGCATCTTTCTTTTCTGCGAAGCATGCTAAAAAAAATAATTTTTACGTATGTATTTAAGTCGTTCTTGAATAATGATGTTTGACCATTTCTTTCTTCATTCCTCTATGTTGTTTTGGGGTTTGTGATTTCACTGCTTAGAATGGCCTTTGGTTCAAGTATTCGCCCCTTTTTGTTTAATATTTCTTGTTCAAAACTGATTACTGCTTGTGAGTTGAGTGTGCAAAAAATCTGATTTTTTTTTTTGCTTTATTTTCCAAATATTGCTTATGTTGGAGTATGGCCTGCAAGATCATTTGGAGCATGATCTCTTTGATGACTAATCTTTCATTGTGATATGTCTATTCTTTAATTCCAAGGATGATTTTTGTGGCCCTGTTTGCTGCCCGTATTCTCAACAGTTCATTTAATCAATGTCAATTTGAGGGTATATGCTTGGAAATGGAGAATGGACCGAGGTCAAACTAGAATTTGTTCACAATTTGCATGTCATATGTGCCTACATTGTCTGGTTTATATTATGGTTTTGATTTCTTGGTTTGAATAACACATGTGGTATAGTTTGGTCTTTTAAAAAGTTAGTAGTATTTGTGAATATGTATCAAAACAATTTTTATCCATTCTTCTCACTGTAGCTAGTAACGAGTAATCGGTCAAAGTTATTAGATTAGTCCTTAATATTTTCTTATGATTTTTTTCATGCTGAGTTATTAGTCACCTTAATGTTGTTCACTTTATTTTATAGAAATGTGTTAGAGTTTTTTTCTGATCCCGTGCTAATATGATTTTATTTGCCTTTGTATGGGAAATTTGTCCGAGTTCACTATGAACTCATCCTTCCCTTTGCATTTCAGAGAGCCATAAAGGTTTAAATTCCGCCTTCATCGAGTCTACAGCCCATAAAAATCGACGAACAGGTCCCGAAGTTGAAAGAATATGCAGCAAATCGGAAAATTGGAAAGATTGGGCCAAAGGCCCACTCTTAATTTTGGGAGTTGAATTTTGTTACTTTTGGGCGTAAGCCCACTTTTGCTATTATCTTGTTAGAATTTAGGACATGTGAAAAAATTGGGCCTAAGGCCCAAAGAACAATATTTTCATTATGTTAAACTAAGACAGGTGCAGGTGATTTGAATGGGTCTTCGGCCCAAAATGTGATTATACTCCACCTTCATTATTTGGACATTTCTATCCTCTTAAAAACAACAATAAACAACATAGTTAGTTATTCCATATTTGTTCAGCCTTTTCTTTTTCAAAATTACACCTGAATCTCGCCTGGTCCAGTTATTGTTCTCTTATGCATCATACGAACAACACCCTCAACCTCTTCATTCTTTATATACCTACAATACTCAAAATTGTGATGTCTTTGTGAGTGTTCCAAATCCCCCGGTATAATGCGTATGTCTCCATTTCCGTTCAAGAAGTTACGAAAGTATAATTGTCATCTCCACCTAATAAGTATCTCTTCCACCAGTAGTTTGTTGTCCCCATTTTGATGCATTTGACTTGATCTTGGTCATGAGTCCTCATTTCTCTTAACTTGACTAGCATGTACAACTTCTTATCCCATCTTGTCCTCTAATTATATATTCAGGCGTTCAAAGGTCGTTATGGTCTTTGCCACAGTAACCCTCAACTTTGACTTCTTCTTTGTCACCTTATACCTTTCTCTATTCATCCGTTTTTTCTTCTCATCCTTATTTTTTACCAACTTTGCGTGCACCATCTTTCTAGCCTCCACCTTTCTTTGGACTTTTTAAATCTCACCATTGATCCCCTATATGTCCATCCAATCTACCTCTTGAGATCCCCAACATTTTTACTAGTTGTTTGCTTAATATAACTAGAAGTCATGTCCCATATATTGTTTGTATCCCTATTACTACCTCAAGCTCCCATAACCATGAACTCCTCCATCTCCTGAGCACCAGCCATAGTCAAGTTACCTCATTTGATCCTTGACCAGTCTTTCACAACCATCTTTTCTTGATCTCTAAATTCATTGCCAGGAGTTTATACTGTGTTACAGGTTCTCACCTGGAATAATCATGTAGTCTTTATAAAAACTTTTGTTATCCTTCCTATGGAGAAAAATAGTCTATTTGAGTCTAAGCCACCATATCAAGTACTCTTCCTTCTTCAAAAATCTCAAATTTGCTACCATCAAACCAAAAGCTCTAGTGAAATTTCAAAGTGAGACTCCACCTTTGTTCATGTCTCCAAAATCATTACCTCCATGCACATCGTTATAAATCCATTCTTGTCGATCCTATGTGTTCATTGAAATCTTCTCCTACGATTAAATTTTCTGTATTTAATAGTTATATACAGGTTGAATAGTATTACTACTATGTCCATACTTCTTAGTTGAATGTAGGCCATGTCTACAACATGAATATATGCAATCAAGATCATTTTTCTTGTTATTTGTTCAAAAATAATGTTCTTAAACTCAAAGTATTTATATGTGTTAATACTCCTTCCATTTTACTTATATTTTAGTTAGCATTTTAAATTATTCTAAAACATAAACATAAACATAAACAAAAATGGTGGAATTGAATTCTTAAACTGATTTCATATTGTTCATAACTTCATAGAAGTACACAAGAATTGAAATTCATTTTTATGGAAAAAAGAAATTAAAGAAACATGTACAATGTCGAAACAAATAAAAGATATCCTTAAGGATTAGTAACAAAACAACTCATGTCTTTATGGTTACAAATAATAATTTACCTTAGATTTCAAAAATATTATTTAGCCTAAGAATAAATTAACAGATAAAAAATATTTGTAGAATTATCAAGAAAAATAATCTTGACCTTTCATATTCATTTTGTACACGTGGCCTACCTCTACCACACCATGGAAGAGTAATAGAGAAAATAGTAACAGAGGGATTCTTTCCAAAAATGATATATAGTGTATGCATATTAGCATAATGTATGTCAAATAAATAGATGTTATACATACTGATATACATTAACATGTATACATATTATTTTAGCAATAAATGAGTATTGCCTACCGAATATCAATTCCGTATTCTTAAGCTATTTTATGTCATTTATTAAACTAATTTATCCTACGATACCAAATTCTCTTACATATTGATTTGACCTATGGACAAATATACAAGCATACGACCAACCATGCGATCACATTATGAGATGTAAACCGAGCAACATCCTTTGGGCCTTGGCCCATTTGTTTTCTTGTTCTGATCCAACAAGTCATTTTCGGATGGGTTCTTGCTTCATTCATCAAACATAATCATATAGGCCATAATAGCTAACTCAAAGAATTTTTTTACATTGGTAGCCTACTTTTAAGACTTAATTATCATTTTTATGGTAATTTCTTTTATGATAAAATATAAAAATACTTTATTAATTATAGCAAAGGTAAGAGATTAAACTTCAATCTTTCCTATTCTAGACTCTAATCTTTCTTTTTTTCTTTCTCTTTCTTTCTCATTAAGCAAAAAGCTGAGAAAAGTTCCATTAATATTCATAGACGTGAAGCTAGGTGAGAGTTCGTGGGTTCGGACGAAATCTGTATTTATACTAGAAAATTAATTATATATATATGTATGTATATTAATTTGTGAACCCCTAACAAAATTGATTGACGGTTCTAAAGGAAATTTAGATCCCCCAAACTTTTTATCGTGGTTCCGCTTCTGAACATTCATTAAAGAGCTTTAGGGCTTTCTATTCAAAAATTAAATTTTGTAAAATTGTTATTTATTTAAATTGGGTTGGGAATATCATTTGGAGTTCATATGTTGATTTTGAGGGAGTCTGATCAAATATTATTATTTAAAAAATAAAAAAATAATTTCGTAAGTCAAACTTAATAATTAAGTTGCATTCCCGTGTCTTCGATTGTTTTTATACCATTACAAATCATAGCTATTCAACAGCTATGTGGTCACTTCTAATATACCATATCTGACAATTATAGAAAGATTAGTAGGAGTATTATTAATTAATGACACAGATCTACTACTAATTATGCTCATCAGGGGTCACTGCAAGTTGATCCCTCACCTCCAAGTCAAATCCCAAATAGTATCACTAATATAAGTAGTAATATTTCAATTATTGACACTTAATTCATGATTAAATAAATTGTTAAACTAATTCCTATAACTTTCTACAAGAAAGATACCATGTGATATTTATTACTTTGATTTTCTCAACAAAATGCACATATTTTTTTTCTATATATGCATGAAACATGCAACTATATATATACATGAAGAGCTAGCTATTAGGACCACTTTATTAATTTAATTAGATTAGATTAGTGATTATCATTATCCTTAAGCTCAGTTGCATTAATGACACGAATCTACATACGTATCCCCACTAACTAGTTGTAGCTATTCAACACCTCAGAGGCCGAACTGACTCCCAAATTAAAATGCATGTATCAATTAATCACTTATCAATAAACTGGAATTAATTACACTAAAGAATGATTAGGGATACTGTTTAAGCCTGTTCAACGTACAGAATTAATTCCCTTATTTTTGTTTTTTCACCTTAATTACCAGTATTGCAGGTCAGCTTATACTAATTTTGCGTGAACAGTCATGAATTTATTCATGATACTTACATGTAGGGGTGGCAATTTCAGCCCATATTAATAAAATGAGTCAATTTTATTCATATTTAATGACTTGGATCACTCATATTTTAATTGGGTAATTATGAGCTTCAAACTATTTTAAGAGCTCCTACAAATATGGTCAAAATGGGTAAAATATGGGTATCCATATAGACCCATAATAGATCACTCACTTCTCACTTCTACTCAAAATTCTAATATTAATTTTAAATATTCATAAATATTAATTTATTTTTCAAAAAAATTGGAGGGTAGGTGGGGATGAGAGGGGGGCGGCAGAGGTGGAATTTTTTTTTTTTAAAAAAAAAAAAAAATTAAAAAAATTAGGGGTCGGTTTGCGTGGAGGG